>JBBDGT010000114.1:0-117335 GCA_037306005.1 Rhinophrynus dorsalis | reverse complement strand
TTCCTCAGAGTGTAACTCCAAGTCTATTATCTGATGCTGCGGCTATATTCCTCAGAGTGTAACTCCATGTCTATGATCTGATGATGGGTTCTCCTCAGAGTGTAACTCCATGTCTTCCTATTAGGTCCCCATGACCTTGATAGGTTCTCCTTAGAGTGTAACTCCATGTCTGTGTCCTGATAATAGGTTCTCCTTAGAGTGTAACTCCATGTCCTATTATCTGATGATAGGTTCTCCTCAGAGTGTAACTCCATGTCTGTGTCCTGATGATAGGTTCTCCTTAGAGTGTAACTCCATGTCTATTACCTGATGATAGGTCCTCCTCAGAGTGTAACTCCATGTCTATTTACCTGATGATAGGTCCTCCTCAGAGTGTAACTCCATGTCTATTATCTGATGATAGGTTCTCCTCAGAGTGTAACTCCATGTCTATTACCTGATGATAGGTCCTCCTCAGAGTGTAACTCCATGTCTATTATCTGATGATAGGTTCTCCTCAGAGTGTAACTCCATGTCTATGTCTGATGATAGGTTCTCCTCTAGAAGTGTAACTCCATGTCTGTGTCCTGATGATAGGTTCTCCTCAGAGTGTAACTCCATGTCTGTGTCCTGATGATAGGTTCTCCTCAGAGTGTAACTCCATGTCTGTGTCCTCGATGATAGGTTCTCCTCAGAGTATAACTCCATGTCTATTATCTGATGATAGGTTCTCCTCAGAGTGTAACTCCATGTCTATTATCTGATGATAGGTTCTCCTCAGAGTGTAACTCCATGTCTATTACCTGATGATAGGTTCTCCTCAGAGTGTAACTCCATGTCTGTGTCCTGATGATAGGTTCTCCTCAGAGTGTAACTCCATGTCTATTACCTGATGATAGGTTCTCCTCAGAGTGTAACTCCATGTCTGTGTCCTGATGATAGGTTCTCCTCAAAGTATAACTCCATGTCTATGTCCTGATGATAGGTCCTCCTCAGAGTGTAACTCCATGTCTATTATCTGATGATAGGTTCTCCTCAGAGTGTAACTCCATGTCTGTGTTCTGATGATAGGTTCTCCTCAGAGTGTAACTCCATGTCTGTGTCCTGATGATAGGTTCTCCTCAGAGTGTAACTCCATGTCTATGTCCTGATGATAGGTTCTCCTCAGAGTGTAACTCCATGTCTATGTCCTGATGATAGGTTCTCCTCAGAGTGTAACTCCATGTCTATTATCTGATGATAGGTTCTCCTCAGAGTGTAACTCCATGTCTGTGTCCTGATGATAGGTTCTCCTTAGAGTGTAACTCCATGTCTATTATCTGATGATAGGTTCTCCTCAGAGGTAGTAACTCCATGTCTATGTCCTGATGATAGGTTCTCCTCAGAGTGTAACTCCATGTCTATTATCTGATGATAGGTTCTCCTCAGAGTGTAACTCCATGTCTATTATCTGATGATAGGTTCTCCTCAGAGTGTAACTCCATGTCTGTGTCCTGATGATAGGTTCTCCTCAGAGTTTAACTCCATGTCTGTATCCTGATGATAGGTTCTCCTCAGAGTGTAACTCCATGTCTATGTCCTGATGATAGGTTCTCCTCAGAGTGTAACTCCATGTCTATTATCTGATGATAGGTTCTCCTCAGAGTGTAACTCCATGTCTATTACCTGATGATAGGTTCTCCTCAGAGTGTAACTCCATGTCTATTATCTGATGATAGGTTCTCCTCAGAGTGTAACTCCATGTCTGTGTCCTGATGATAGGTTCTCCTCAGAGTGTAACTCCATGTCTATTACCTGATGATAGGTTCTCCTTAGAGTGTAACTCCATGTCTATTATCTGATGATAGTTCTCCTCAGAGTGTAACTCCATGTCTATTACCTGATGATAGGTTCTCCTCAGAGTGTAACTCCATGTCTGTGTCCTGATGATAGGTTCTCCTTAGAGTGTAACTCCATGTCTGTGTCCTGATGATAGGTTCTCCTCAGAGTGTAACTCCATGTCTATTATCTGATGATAGGTTCTCCTCAGAGTGTAACTCATGTCTGTGTCCTGATGATAGGTTCTCCTCAGAGTGTAACTCCATGTCTATTATCTGAAGATAGGTTCTCCTCAGAGTGTAACTCCATGTCTATGTCCTGATGATAGGTTCTCCTCAGAGTGTAACTCCATGTCTATTATCTGATGATAGGTTCTCCTCAGAGTGTAACTCCATGTCTGTGTCCTGATGATAGGTTCTCCTTAGAGTGTAACACCATGTCTATTATCTGATGATAGGTTCTCCTCAGAGTGTAACTCCATGTCTATGTCCTGATGATAGGTTCTCCTCAGAGTGTAACTCCATGTCTATTATCTGATGATAGGTTCTCCTCAGAGTGTAACTCCATGTCTGTGTCCTGATGATAGGTTCTCCTTAGAGTGTAACACCATGTCTATTATCTGATGATAGGTTTCTCCTCAGAGTGTAACTCCATGTCTATGTCCTGATGATAGGTTCTCCTCAGAGTGTAACTCCATGTCTATTATCTGATGATAGGTTCTCCTCAGAGTGTAACTCCATGTCTATTATCTGATGATAGGTTCTCCTCAGAGTGTAACTCCATGTCTGTGTCCTGATGATAGGTTCTCCTCAGAGTGTAACTCCATGTCTGTATCCTGATGATAGGTTCTCCTCAGAGTGTAACTCCATGTCTATGTCCTGATGATAGGTTCTCCTCAGAGTGTAACTCCATGTCTATTATCTGATGATAGGTTCTCCTCAGAGTGTAACTCCATGTCTATTATCTGATGATAGGTTCTCCTCAGAGTGTAACTCCATGTCTGTGTCCTGATGATAGGTTCTCCTCAGAGTGTAACTCCATGTCTGTGTCCTGATGATAGGTTCTCCTCAGTGTAACTCCATGTCTATGTCCTGATGATAGGTTCTCCTCAGAGTGTAACTCCATGTCTATTATCTGATGATGGGTTCTCCTCAGAGTGTAACTCCATGTCTATGTCCTGATGATAGGTTCTCCTCAGAGTGTAACTCCATGTCTATGTCCTGATGATAGGTTCTCCTTAGAGTGTAACTCCATGTCTGTGTCTGATAATAGGTTCTCCTTAGAGTGTAACTCCATGTCTATTATCTGATGATAGGTTCTCCTCAGAGTGTAACTCCATGTCTGTGTCCTGATGATAGGTTCTCCTTAGAGTGTAACTCCATGTCTATTACCTGATGATAGGTCCTCCTCAGAGTGTAACTCCATGTCTATTACCTGATGATAGGTCCTCCTCAGAGTGTAACTCCATGTCTATTATCTGATGATAGGTTCTCCTCAGAGTGTAACTCCATGTCTATGTCCTGATGATAGGTTCTCCTCAGAGTGTAACTCCATGTCTGTGTCCTGATGATAGGTTCTCCTCAAAGTATAACTCCATGTCTATGTCCTGATGATAGGTCCTCCTCAGAGTGTAACTCCATGTCTAATATCTGATGATAGGTTCTCCTCAGAGTGTAACTCCATGTCTGTGTTCTGATGATAGGTTCTCCTCAGAGTGTAACTCAATGTCTGTGTCCTGATTATAGGTTCTCCTCAGTGTAACTCCATGTCTATGTCCTGATGATAGGTTCTCCTCAGAGTGTAACTCCATGTCTATGTCCTGAATGATAGGTTCTCCTCAGAGTGTAACTCCATGTCTATTATCTGATGATAGGTTCTCCTCAGAGTGTAACTCCATGTCTGTGTCCTGATGATAGGTTCTCCTTAGAGTGTAACACCATGTCTATTATCTGATGATAGGTTCTCCTCAGAGTGTAACTCCATGTCTATGTCCTGATGATAGGTTCTCCTCAGAGTGTAACTCCATGTCTATTATCTGATGATAGGTTCTCCTCAGAGTGTAACTCCATGTCTATTATCTGATGATAGGTTTTCCTCAGAGTGTAACTCCATGTCTGTGTCCTGATGATAGGTTCTCCTCAGAGTTTAACTCCATGTCTGTATCCTGATGATAGGTTCTCCTCAGAGTGTAACTCCATGTCTATGTCCTGATGATAGGTTCTCCTCAGAGTGTAACTCCATGTCTATTATCTGATGATAGGTTCTCCTCAGAGTGTAACTCCATGTCTATTACCTGATGATAGGTTCTCCTCAGAGTGTAACTCCATGTCTATTATCTGATGATAGGTTCTCCTCAGAGTGTAACTCCATGTCTGTGTCCTGATGATAGGTTCTCCTCAGAGTGTAACTCCATGTCTATGTCCTGATGATAGGTTCTCCTTAGAGTGTAACTCCATGTCTATTATCTGATGATAGGTTCTCCTCAGAGTGTAACTCCATGTCTATTTACCTGATGATAGGTTCTCCTCAGAGTGTAACTCCATGTCTGTGTCCTGATGATAGGTTCTCCTTAGAGTGTAACTCCATGTCTGTGTCCTGATGATAAGTTCTCCTCAGAGTGTAACTCCATGTCTATTATCTGATGATAGGTTCTCCTCAGAGTGTAACTCCATGTCTGTGTCCTGATGATAGGTTTCTCCTCAGAGTGTAACTCCATGTCTATTATCTGATGATAGGTTCTCCTCAGAGTGTAACTCCATGTCTATGTCCTGATGATAGGTTCTCCTCAGAGTGTAACTCCATGTCTATTATCTGATGATAGGTTCTCCTCAGAGTGTAACTCCATGTCTGTGTCCTGATGATAGGTTCTCCTTAGAGTGTAACACCATGTCTATTATCTGATGATAGGTTCTCCTCAGAGTGTAACTCCATGTCTATGTCCTGATGATAGGTTCTCCTCAGAGTGTAACTCCATGTCTATTATCTGATGATAGGTTCTCCTCAGAGTGTAACTCCATGTCTGTGTCCTGATGATAGGTTCTCCTTAGAGTGTAACACCATGTCTATTATCTGATGATAGGTTCTCCTCAGAGTGTAACTCCATGTCTATGTCCTGATGATAGGTTCTCCTCAGAGTGTAACTCCATGTCTATTATCTGATGATAGGTTCTCCTCAGAGTGTAACTCCATGTCTATTATCTGATGATAGGTTCTCCTCAGAGTGTAACTCCATGTCTGTGTCCTGATGATAGGTTCTCCTCAGAGTGTAACTCCATGTCTGTATCCTGATGATAGGTTCTCCTCAGAGTGTAACTCCATGTCTATGTCCTGATGATAGGTTCTCCTCAGAGTGTAACTCCATGTCTATTATCTGATGATAGGTTCTCCTCAGAGTGTAACTCCATGTCTATTATCTGATGATAGGTTCTCCTCAGAGTGTAACTCCATGTCTGTGTCCTGATGATAGGTTCTCCTCAGAGTGTAACTCCATGTCTGTGTCCTGATGATAGGTTCTCCTCAGTGTAACTCCATGTCTATGTCCTGATGATAGGTTCTCCTCAGAGTGTAACTCCATGTCTATTATCTGATGATGGGTTCTCCTCAGAGTGTAACTCCATGTCTATGTCCTGATGATAGGTTCTCCTCAGAGTGTAACTCCATGTCTATGTCCTGATGATAGGTTCTC
The DNA here is from genome assembly GCA_037306005.1 of Rhinophrynus dorsalis. NCBI lineage: Eukaryota > Metazoa > Chordata > Amphibia > Anura > Rhinophrynidae > Rhinophrynus > Rhinophrynus dorsalis. The sequence goes on along the minus strand of JBBDGT010000114.1, from coordinate 111,853 downwards.
CTTAGAGTGTAACTCCATGTCTGTGTCCTGATAATAGGTTCTCCTTAGAGTGTAACTCCATGTCTATTATCTGATGATAGGTTCTCCTCAGAGTGTAACTCCATGTCTGTGTCCTGATGATAGGTTCTCCTTAGAGTGTAACTCCATGTCTATTACCTGATGATAGGTCCTCCTCAGAGTGTAACTCCATGTCTATTACCTGATGATAGGTCCTCCTCAGAGTGTAACTCCATGTCTATTATCTGATGATAGGTTCTCCTCAGAGTGTAACTCCATGTCTATGTCCTGATGATAGGTTCTCCTCAGAGTGTAACTCCATGTCTGTGGCCTGATGATAGGTTCTCCTCAGAGTGTAACTCCATGTCTGTGTCCTGATGATAGGTTCTCCTCAGAGTGTAACTCCATGTCTATTACCTGATGATAGGTTCTCCTCAGAGTGTAACTCCATGTCTGTGTCCTGATGATAGGTTCTCCTCAGAGTGTAACTCCATGTCTATTACCTGATGATAGGTTCTCCTCAGAGTGTAACTCCATGTCTGTGTCCTGATGATAGGTTCTCCTCAAAGTATAACTCCATGTCTATGTCCTGATGATAGGTCCTCCTCAGAGTGTAACTCCATGTCTATTATCTGATGATAGGTTCTCCTCAGAGTGTAACTCCATGTCTGTGTTCTGATGATAGGTTCTCCTCAGAGTGTAACTCCATGTCTGTGTCCTGATGATAGGTTCTCCTCAGAGTGTAACTCCATGTCTATTATCTGATGATGGGTTCTCCTCAGAGTGTAACTCCATGTCTATGTCCTGATGATAGGTTCTCCTTAGAGTGTAACTCCATGTCTGTGTCCTGATGATAGGTTCTCCTCAGAGTGTAACTCCATGTCTGTGTCCTGATGATAGGTTCTCCTTAGAGTGTAACTCCATGTCTGTGTCCTGATGATAGGTTCTCCTCAGTGTAACTCCATGTCTATGTCCTGATGATAGGTTCTCCTCAGAGTGTAACTCCATGTCTGTGTCCTGATGATAGGTTCTCCTCAGAGTGTAACTCCATGTCTATTATCTGATGATGGGTTCTCCTCAGAGTGTAAATCAATGTCTATGTCCTGATGATAGGTTCTCCTTAGAGTGTAACTCCATGTCTATGTCCTGATGATAGGTTCTCCTTAGAGTGTAACTCCATGTCTATTATCTGATGATAGGTTCTCCTCAGAGTGTAACTCCATGTCTATGTCCTGATGATAGGTTCTCCTCAGAGTGTAACTCCATGTCTGTGTCCTGATGATAGGTTCTCCTCAGAGTGTAACTCCATGTCTATTACCTGATGATAGGTTCTCCTCAGAGTGTAACTCAATGTCTGTGTCCTGATGATAGGTTCTCCTCAGAGTGTAACTCCATGTCTATTACCTGATGATAGGTTCTCCTCAGAGTGTAACTCCATGTCTGTGTCCTGATGATAGGTTCTCCTCAGAGTATAACTCCATGTCTATGTCCTGATGATAGGTCCTCCTCAGAGTGTAACTCCATGTCTATTATCTGATGATAGGTTCTCCTCAGAGTGTAACTCCATGTCTGTGTCCTGATGATAGGTTCTCCTCAGAGTGTAACTCCATGTCTGTGTCCTGATGATAGGTTCTCCTCAGTGTAACTCCATGTCTATGTCCTGATGATAGGTTCTCCTCAGAGTGTAACTCCATGTCTGTGTCCTGATGATAGGTTCTCCTCAGAGTGTAACTCCATGTCTATTATCTGATGATGGGTTCTCCTCAGAGTGTAACTCCATGTCTATTTCCTGATGATAGGTTCTCCTTAGAGTGTAACTCCATGTCTATGTCCTGATGATAGGTTCTCCTTACAGTGTAACTCCATGTCTGTGTCCTGATGATAGGTTCTCCTTAGAGTGTAACTCCATGTCTGTGTCCTGATGATAGGTTCTCCTCAGTGTAACTCCATGTCTATGTCCTGATGATAGGTTCTCCTCAGAGTGTAACTCCATGTCTGTGTCCTGATGATAGGTTCTCCTCAGAGTGTAACTCCATGTCTATTATCTGATGATGGGTTCTCCTCAGAGTGTAAATCCATGTCTATGTCCTGATGATAGGTTCTCCTTAGAGTGTAACTCCATGTCTATGTCCTGATGATAGGTTCTCCTTAGAGTGTAACTCCATGTCTGTGTCCTGATGATAGGTTCTCCTTAGAGTGTAACACCATGTCTATTATCTGATGATAGATTCTCCTCAGAGTGTAACTCCATGTCTATGTCCTGATGATAGGTTCTCCTCAGAGTGTAACTCCATGTCTATGTCCTGATGATAGGTTCTCCTCAGAGTGTAACTACATGTCTATTATCTGATGATAGGTTCTCCTCAGAGTGTAACTCCATGTCTATTATCTGATGATAGGTTCTCCTCAGAGTGTAACTCCATGTCTATGTCCTGATGATAGGTTCTCCTCAGAGTGTAACTCCATGTCTATTATCTGATGATAGGTTCTCCTCAGAGTGTAACTCCATGTCTGTGTCCTGATGATAGGTTCTCCTCAGAGTGTAACTCCATGTCTGTATCCTGATGATAGGTTCTCCTCAGAGTGTAACTCCATGTCTATGTCCTGATGATAGGTTCTCCTCAGAGTGTAACTCCATGTCTATTATCTGATGATAGGTTCTACTCAGAGTGTAACTCCATGTCTATTACCTGATGATAGGTTCTCCTCAGAGTGTAACTCTATGTCTATGTCCTGATGATAGGTTCTCCTCAGAGTGTAACTCCATGTCTATTATCTGATGATAGGTTCTCCTCAGAGTGTAACTCCATGTCTATTACCTGATGATAGGTTCTCCTCAGAGTGTAACTCCATGTCTATTATCTGATGATAGGTTCTCCTCAGAGTGTAACTCCATGTCTGTGTCCTGATGATAGGTTCTCCTCAGTGTAACTCCATGTCTATGTCCTGATGATAGGTTCTCCTCAGAGTGTAACTCCATGTCTATTATCTGATGATGGGTTCTCCTCATAGTGTAACTCCATGTCTATGTCCTGGTGATAGGTTCTCCTCAGAGTGTAACTCCATGTCTATGTCCTGATGATAGGTTCTCCTCAGAGTGTAACTCCATGTCTGTGTCCTGATGATAGGTTCTCCTCAGAGTGTAACTCCATGTCTATTATCTGATGATAGGTTCTCCTTAGAGTGTAACTACATGTCTATGTCCTGATGATAGGTTCTCCTTAGAGTGTAACTCCATGTCTGTGTCCTGATGATAGGTTCTCCTTAGAGTGTAACACCATGTCTATTATCTGATGATAGGTTCTCCTCAGAGTGTAACTCCATGTCTATGTCCTGATGATAGGTTCTCCTTAGAGTGTAACTCCATGTGTGTGTCCTGATGATAGGTTCTCCTTAGAGTGTAACTCCATGTCTGTGTCCTGATAATAGGTTCTCCTTAGAGTGTAACTCCATGTCTATTATCTGATGATAGGTTCTCCTCAGAGTGTAACTCCATGTCTGTGTCCTGATGATAGGTTCTCCTTAGAGTGTAACTCCATGTCTATTACCTGATGATAGGTCCTCCTCAGAGTGTAACTCCATGTCTATTATCTGATGATAGGTTCTCCTCAGAGTGTAACTCCATGTCTATTACCTGATGATAGGTCCTCCTCAGAGTGTAACTCCATGTCTATTATCTGATGATAGGTTCTCCTCAGAGTGTAACTCCATGTCTATTACCTGATGATAGGTCCTCCTCAGAGTGTAACTCCATGTCTGTTATCTGATGATAGGTTCTCCTCAGAGTGTAACTCCATGTCTATTACCTGATGATAGGTCCTCCTCAGAGTGTAACTCCATGTCTATTATCTGATGATAGGTTCTCCTCAGAGTGTAACTCCATGTCTATGTCCTGATGATAGGTTCTCCTCAGAGTGTAACTCCATGTCTGTGTCCTGATGATAGGTTCTCCTCAGAGTGTAACTCCATGTCTGTGTCCTGATGATAGGTTCTCCTCAGAGTGTATCTCCATGTCTATTACCTGATGATAGGTTCTCCTCAGAGTGTAACTCCATATCTATGTCCTGATGATAGGTTCTCCTCAGAGTGTAACTCCATGTCTATGTCCTGATGATAGGTTCTCCTCAGAGTGTAACTCCATGTCTATTATCTGATGATAGGTTCTCCTCAGAGTATAACTCCATGTCTATTATCTGATGATAGGTTCTCCTCAGCGTGTAACTCCATGTCTATTATCTGATGATAGGTTCTCCTCAGAGTATAACTCCATGTCTATTATCTGATGATAGGTTCTCCTCAGAGTGTAACTCCATGTGTACTACCTGATGATAGGTTCTCCTCAGAGTGTAACTCCATGTCTATGTCCTGATGATAGGTTCTCCTCAGAGTGTAACTCCATGTCTGTGTCCTGATGATAGGTTCTCCTCAGAGTGTAACTCCGTGTCTGTGTCCTGATGATAGGTTCTCCTCAGAGTGTAACTCCATGTCTGTGTACTGATGATAGGTTCTCCTCAGAGTGTAACTCCATGTCTGTGTCCTGATGATAGGTTCTCCTCAGAGTGTAACTCCATGTCTATTATCTGATGATAGGTTCTCCTCAGAGTGTAACTCCATGTCTATGTCCTGATGATAGGTTCTCCTCAGAGTGTAACTCCATGTCTGTGTCCTGATGATAGGTTCTCCTCAGAGTGTAACTCCATGTCTGTGTCCTGATGATAGGTTCTCCTCAGAGTGTAACTCCATGTCTATTATCTGATGATAGGTTCTCCTCAGAGTGTAACTCCATGTCTGTGTCCTGATGATAGGTTCTCCTCAGAGTGTAACTCCATGTCTATGTCCTGATAATAGGTTCTCCTCAGAGTGTAACTCCATGTCTGTGTCCTGATGATAGCTTCTCCTCAGAGTGTAACTCCATGTCTGTGTCCTGATGATAGTTTCTCCTCAGAGTGTAACTCCATGTCTATTATCTGATGATAGCTTCTCCTCAGAGTGTAACTCCATGTCTGTGTCCTGATGATAGGTTCTCCTCAGAGTGTAACTCGATGTCTGTGTCCTGATGATAGGTTCTCCTCAGAGTGTAACTCCATATCTATTATCTGATGATAGGTTCTCCTCAGAGTATAACTCCATGTCTATTACCTGATGATAGGTTCTCCTCAGAGTGTAACTCTATGTCTATGTCCTGATGATGGGTTCTCCTCAGAGTGTAACTCCATGTCTGTGTCCTGATGATAGGTTCTCCTCAGAGTGTAACTCCATGTCTGTGTCCTGATGATAGGTTCTCCTCAGAGTGTAACTCCATGTCTATGTCCTGATGATAGGTTCTCCTCAGAGTGTAACTCCATGTCTATTATCTGATGATAGGTTCTCCTCAGAGTAAAACTCCATGTCTATGTCCTGATGATTAGTTCACCTCAGAGTGTAACTCCATGTCTATTATCTGATGATAGGTTCTCCTCAGAGTGTAACTCCATGTCTATTGTCTGATGATAGGTTCTCCTCAGAGTGTAACTCCATGTCTGTGTCCTGATGATAGGTTCTCCTCAGAGTGTAACTCCATGTCTATGTCCTGATGATAGGTTCTCCTCATAGTGTAACTCCATGTCTACTATCTGATGATAGGTTCTCCTCAGAGTGTAACTCCATGTCTATGTCCTGATGATAGGTTCTCCTCAGAGTGTAACTCCATGTCTATGTCCTGATGATAGGTTCTCCTCAAAGTGTAACTCCATGTCTGTGTCCTGATGATAGGTTCTCCTCAGAGTGTAACTCCATGTCTATTATCTGATGATAGATTCTCCTCAGAGTGTAACTCCATGTCTATGTACTGATGATAGGTTCTCCTCAGAGTGTAACTCCATGTCTGTGTCCTGATGATAGGTTCTCCTCAGAGTGTAACTCCATGTCTATTACCTGATGATAGGTTCTCCTCAGAGTGTAACTCCATGTCTGTGTCCTGATGATAGGTTCTCCTCAGAGTGTAACTCCATGTCTGTGTCCTGATGATAGGTTCTCCTCAGAGTGTAACTCCATGTCTATTATCTGATGATAGGTTCTCCTCAGAGTGTAACTCCATGTCTATTATCTGATGATAGGTTCTCCTCAGCGTGTAACTCCATGTCTATTATCTGATGATAGGTTCTCCTCAGAGTATAACTCCATGTCTATTATCTGATGATAGGTTCTCCTCAGAGTATAACTCCATGTCTATTATCTGATGATAGGTTCTCCTCAGAGTGTAACTCCATGTGTACTACCTGATGATAGGTTCTCCTCAGAGTGTAACTCCATATCTATGTCCTGATGATAGGTTCTCCTCAGAGTGTAACTCCATGTCTGTGTCCTGATGATAGGTTCTCCTCAGAGTGTAACTCTGTGTCTGTGTCCTGATGATAGGTTCTCCTCAGAGTGTAACTCCATGTCTGTGTACTGATGATAGGTTCTCCTCAGAGTGTAACTCCATGTCTGTGTCCTGATGATAGGTTCTCCTCAGAGTGTAACTCCATGTCTATTATCTGATGATAGGTTCTCCTCAGAGTGTAACTCCATGTCTATGTCCTGATGATAGGTTCTCCTCAGAGTGTAACTCCATGTCTGTGTCCTGATGATAGGTTCTCCTCAGAGTGTAACTCCATGTCTGTGTCCTGATGATAGGTTCTCCTCAGAGTGTAACTCCATGTCTATTATCTGATGATAGGTTCTCCTCAGAGTGTAACTCCATGTCTGTGTCCTAATGATAGGTTCTCCTCAGAGTGTAACTCCATGTCTATGTCCTGATGATAGGTTCTCCTCAGAGTGTAACTCCATGTCTGTGTCCTGATGATAGGTTCTCCTCAGAGTGTAACTCCATGTCTGTGTCCTGATGATAGTTTCTCCTCAGAGTGTAACTCCATGTCTATTATCTGATGATAGCTTCTCCTCAGAGTGTAACTCCATGTCTGTGTCCTGATGATAGGTTCTCCTCAGAGTGTAACTCGATGTCTGTGTCCTGATGATAGGTTCTCCTCAGAGTGTAACTCCATGTCTATTATCTGATGATAGGTTCTCCTCAGAGTATAACTCCATGTCTATTATCTGATGATAGGTTCTCCTCAGAGTGTAAATCCATGTCTATTATCTGATGATAGGTACTCCTCAGAGTGTAACTCCATGTCTGTGTCCTGATGATAGGTTCTCCTCAGAGTGTAACTCCATGTCTATGTCCTGATGATAGGTTCTCCTCAGAGTATAACTCCATGTCTGTGTCCTGATGATAGGTTCTCCTCAGAGTGTAACTCCATGTCTGTGTACTGATGATAGGTTCTCCTCAGAGTGTAACTCCATGTCTGTGTCCTGATGATAGGTTCTCCTCAGAGTGTAACTCCATGTCTATTATCTGATGATAGGTTCTCCTCAGAGTGTAACTCCATGTCTATGTCCTGATGATAGGTTCTCCTCAGAGTGTAACTCCATGTCTGTGTCCTGATGATAGGTTCTCCTCAGAGTGTAACTCCATGTCTGTGTCCTGATGATAGGTTCTCCTCAGAGTGTAACTCCATGTCTATTATCTGATGATAGGTTCTCCTCAGAGTGTAACTCCATGTCTGTGTCCTGATGATAGGTTCTCCTCAGAGTGTAACTCCATGTCTATGTCCTGATAATAGGTTCTCCTCAGAGTGTAACTCCATGTCTGTGTCCTGATGATAGCTTCTCCTCAGAGTGTAACTCCATGTCTGTGTCCTGATGATAGTTTCTCCTCAGAGTGTAACTCCATGTCTATTATCTGATGATAGCTTCTCCTCAGAGTGTAACTCCATGTCTGTGTCCTGATGATAGGTTCTCCTCAGAGTGTAACTCGATGTCTGTGTCCTGATGATAGGTTCTCCTCAGAGTGTAACTCCATGTCTATTATCTGATGATAGGTTCTCCTCAGAGTATAACTCCATGTCTATTACCTGATGATAGGTTCTCCTCAGAGTGTAACTCTATGTCTATGTCCTGATGATGGGTTCTCCTCAGAGTGTAACTCCATGTCTGTGTCCTGATGATAGGTTCTCCTCAGAGTGTAACTCCATGTCTGTGTCCTGATGATAGGTTCTCCTCAGAGTGTAACTCCATGTCTATGTCCTGATGATAGGTTCTCCTCAGAGTGTAACTCCATGTCTATTATCTGATGATAGGTTCTCCTCAGAGTAAAACTCCATGTCTATGTCCTGATGATTAGTTCACCTCAGAGTGTAACTCCATGTCTATTATCTGATGATAGGTTCTCCTCAGAGTGTAACTCCATGTCTATTGTCTGATGATAGGTTCTCCTCAGAGTGTAACTCCATGTCTGTGTCCTGATGATAGGTTCTCCTCAGAGTGTAACTCCATGTCTATGTCCTGATGATAGGTTCTCCTCATAGTGTAACTCCATGTCTACTATCTGATGATAGGTTCTCCTCAGAGTGTAACTCCATGTCTATGTCCTGATGATAGGTTCTCCTCAGAGTGTAACTCCATGTCTATGTCCTGATGATAGGTTCTCCTCAAAGTGTAACTCCATGTCTGTGTCCTGATGATAGGTTCTCCTCAGAGTGTAACTCCATGTCTATTATCTGATGATAGATTCTCCTCAGAGTGTAACTCCATGTCTATGTACTGATGATAGGTTCTCCTCAGAGTGTAACTCCATGTCTGTGTCCTGATGATAGGTTCTCCTCAGAGTGTAACTCCATGTCTATTACCTGATGATAGGTTCTCCTCAGAGTGTAACTCCATGTCTGTGTCCTGATGATAGGTTCTCCTCAGAGTGTAACTCCATGTCTGTGTCCTGATGATAGGTTCTCCTCAGAGTGTAACTCCATGTCTATTATCTGATGATAGGTTCTCCTCAGAGTGTAACTCCATGTCTATTATCTGATGATAGGTTCTCCTCAGCGTGTAACTCCATGTCTATTATCTGATGATAGGTTCTCCTCAGAGTATAACTCCATGTCTATTATCTGATGATAGGTTCTCCTCAGAGTATAACTCCATGTCTATTATCTGATGATAGGTTCTCCTCAGAGTGTAACTCCATGTGTACTACCTGATGATAGGTTCTCCTCAGAGTGTAACTCCATGTCTATGTCCTGATGATAGGTTCTCCTCAGAGTGTAACTCCATGTCTGTGTCCTGATGATAGGTTCTCCTCAGAGTGTAACTCTGTGTCTGTGTCCTGATGATAGGTTCTCCTCAGAGTGTAACTCCATGTCTGTGTACTGATGATAGGTTCTCCTCAGAGTGTAACTCCATGTCTATTATCTGATGATAGGTTCTCCTCAGAGTGTAACTCCATGTCTATGTCCTGATGATAGGTTCTCCTCAGAGTGTAACTCCATGTCTGTGTCCTGATGATAGGTTCTCCTCAGAGTGTAACTCCATGTCTGTGTCCTGATGATAGGTTCTCCTCAGAGTGTAACTCCATGTCTATTATCTGATGATAGGTTCTCCTCAGAGTGTAACTCCATGTCTGTGTCCTAATGATAGGTTCTCCTCAGAGTGTAACTCCATGTCTATGTCCTGATGATAGGTTCTCCTCAGAGTGTAACTCCATGTCTGTGTCCTGATGATAGGTTCTCCTCAGAGTGTAACTCCATGTCTGTGTCCTGATGATAGTTTCTCCTCAGAGTGTAACTCCATGTCTATTATCTGATGATAGCTTCTCCTCAGAGTGTAACTCCATGTCTGTGTCCTGATGATAGGTTCTCCTCAGAGTGTAACTCGATGTCTGTGTCCTGATGATAGGTTCTCCTCAGAGTGTAACTCCATGTCTATTATCTGATGATAGGTTCTCCTCAGAGTATAACTCCATGTCTATTATCTGATGATAGGTTCTCCTCAGAGTGTAAATCCATGTCTATTATCTGATGATAGGTACTCCTCAGAGTGTAACTCCATGTCTGTGTCCTGATGATAGGTTCTCCTCAGAGTGTAACTCCATGTCTATGTCCTGATGATAGGTTCTCCTCAGAGTATAACTCCATGTCTGTGTCCTGATGATAGGTTCTCCTCAGAGTGTAACTCCATGTCTGTGTCCTGATGATAGGTTCTCCTCAGAGTGTAACTCGATGTCTGTGTCCTGATGATAGGTTCTCCTCAGAGTGTAACTCCATGTCTATTATCTGATGATAGGTTCTCCTCAGAGTGTAACTCCATGTCTATTATCTGATGATAGGTTCTCCTCAGAGTGTAACTCCATGTCTGTGTCCTGATGATAGGTTCTCCTCAGAGTGTAACTCCATGTCTGTGTCCTGATGGTAGGTTCTCCTCAGAGTGTAACTCTATGTCTGTGTCCTGATGATAGGTTCTCCTCAGAGTGTAACTCCATGTCTATGTCCTGATGATAGGTTCTCCTCAGAGTGTAACTCCATGTCTATTATCTGATGATAGGTTCTCCTCAGCGTGTAACTCCATGTCTATTATCTGATGATAGGTTCTCCTCAGAGTATAACTCCATGTCTATTATCTGATGATAGGTTCTCCTCAGAGTATAACTCCATGTCTATTATCTGATGATAGGTTCTCCTCAGAGTGTAACTCCATGTGTACTACCTGATGATAGGTTCTCCTCAGAGTGTAACTCCATGTCTATGTCCTGATGATAGGTTCTCCTCAGAGTGTAACTCCATGTCTGTTTCCTGATGATAGGTTCTCCTCAGAGTGTAACTCCGTGTCTGTGTCCTGATGATAGGTTCTCCTCAGAGTGTAACTCCATGTCTGTGTACTGATGATAGGTTCTCCTCAGAGTGTAACTCCATGTCTGTGTACTGATGATAGGTTCTCCTCAGAGTGTAACTCCATGTCTGTGTCCTGATGATAGGTTCTCCTCAGAGTGTAACTCCATGTCTATTATCTGATGATAGGTTCTCCTCAGAGTGTAACTCCATGTCTATGTCCTGATGATAGGTTCTCCTCAGAGTGTAACTCCATGTCTGTGTCCTGATGATAGGTTCTCCTCAGAGTGTAACTCCATGTCTGTGTCCTGATGATAGGTTCTCCTCAGAGTGTAACTCCATGTCTATTATCTGATGATAGGTTCTCCTCAGAGTCTAACTCCATGTCTGTGTCCTGATGATAGGTTCTCCTCAGAGTGTAACTCCATGTCTATGTCCTGATGATAGGTTCTCCTCAGAGTGTAACTCCATGTCTGTGTCCTGATGATAGGTTCTCCTCAGAGTGTAACTCCATGTCTGTGTCCTGATGATAGTTTCTCCTCAGAGTGTAACTCCATGTCTATTATCTTATGATAGCTTCTCCTCAGAGTGTAACTCCATGTCTGTGTCCTGATGATAGGTTCTCCTCAGAGTGTAACTCGATGTCTGTGTCCTGATGATAGGTTCTCCTCAGAGTGTAACTCCATGTCTATTATCTGATGATAGGTTCTCCTCAGAGTATAACTCCATGTCTATTATCTGATGATAGGTTCTCCTCAGAGTGTAACTCCATGTCTATTATCTGATGATAGGTTCTCCTCAGAGTGTAACTCCATGTCTGTGTCCTGATGATAGGTTCTCCTCAGAGTGTAACTCCATGTCTATTATCTGATGATAGGTTCTCCTCAGAGTGTAACTCCATGTCTATATCCTGATGATAGGTTCTCCTCAGAGTGTAACTCCATGTCTATTACCTGATGATAGGTTCTCCTCAGAGTGTAACTCCATGTCTATGTCCTGATGATGGGTTCTCCTCAGAGTGTAACTCCATGTCTGTGTCCTGATGATAGGTTCTCCTCAGAGTGTAACTCCATGTCTGTGTCCTGATGATAGGTTCTCCTCAGAGTGTAACTCCATGTCTATTATCTGATGATAGGTTCTCCTCAGAGTGTAACTCCATGTCTGTGTCCTGATGATAGGTTCTCCTCAGAGTGTAACTCCATGTCTATGTCCTGATAATAGGTTCTCCTCAGAGTGTAACTCCATGTCTGTGTCCTGATGATAGCTTCTCCTCAGAGTGTAACTCCATGTCTGTGTCCTGATGATAGTTTCTCCTCAGAGTGTAACTCCATGTCTATTATCTGATGATAGCTTCTCCTCAGAGTGTAACTCCATGTCTGTGTCCTGATGATAGGTTCTCCTCAGAGTGTAACTCGATGTCTGTGTCCTGATGATAGGTTCTCCTCAGAGTGTAACTCCATGTCTATTATCTGATGATAGGTTCTCCTCAGAGTATAACTCCATGTCTATTACCTGATGATAGGTTCTCCTCAGAGTGTAACTCCATGTCTATGTCCTGATGATGGGTTCTCCTCAGAGTGTAACTCCATGTCTGTGTCCTGATGATAGGTTCTCCTCAGAGTGTAACTCCATGTCTGTGTCCTGATGATAGGTTCTCCTCAGAGTGTAACTCCATGTCTATGTCCTGATGATAGGTTCTCCTCAGAGTGTAACTCCATGTCTATTATCTGATGATAGGTTCTCCTCAGAGTAAAACTCCATGTCTATGTCCTGATGATTAGTTCACCTCAAAGTGTAACTCCATGTCTATTATCTGATGATAGGTTCTCCTCAGAGTGTAACTCCATGTCTATTGTCTGATGATAGGTTCTCCTCAGAGTGTAACTCCATGTCTGTGTCCTGATGATAGGTTCTCCTCAGAGTGTAACTCCATGTCTATGTCCTGATGATAGGTTCTCCTCATAGTGTAACTCCATGTCTACTATCTGATGATAGGTTCTCCTCAGAGTGTAACTCCATGTCTATGTCCTGATGATAGGTTCTCCTCAGAGTGTAACTCCATGTCTATGTCCTGATGATAGGTTCTCCTCAAAGTGTAACTCCATGTCTGTGTCCTGATGATAGGTTCTCCTCAGAGTGTAACTCCATGTCTATTATCTGATGATAGATTCTCCTCAGAGTGTAACTCCATGTCTATGTACTGATGATAGGTTCTCCTCAGAGTGTAACTCCATGTCTGTGTCCTGATGATAGGTTCTCCTCAGAGTGTAACTCCATGTCTATTACCTGATGATAGGTTCTCCTCAGAGTGTAACTCCATGTCTGTGTCCTGATGATAGGTTCTCCTCAGAGTGTAACTCCATGTCTGTGTCCTGATGATAGGTTCTCCTCAGAGTGTAACTCCATGTCTATTATCTGATGATAGGTTCTCCTCAGAGTGTAACTCCATGTCTATTATCTGATGATAGGTTCTCCTCAGCGTGTAACTCCATGTCTATTATCTGATGATAGGTTCTCCTCAGAGTATAACTCCATGTCTATTATCTGATGATAGGTTCTCCTCAGAGTATAACTCCATGTCTATTATCTGATGATAGGTTCTCCTCAGAGTGTAACTCCATGTGTACTACCTGATGATAGGTTCTCCTCAGAGTGTAACTCCATGTCTATGTCCTGATGATAGGTTCTCCTCAGAGTGTAACTCCATGTCTGTGTCCTGATGATAGGTTCTCCTCAGAGTGTAACTCTGTGTCTGTGTCCTGATGATAGGTTCTCCTCAGAGTGTAACTCCATGTCTGTGTACTGATGATAGGTTCTCCTCAGAGTGTAACTCCATGTCTGTGTCCTGATGATAGGTTCTCCTCAGAGTGTAACTCCATGTCTATTATCTGATGATAGGTTCTCCTCAGAGTGTAACTCCATGTCTATGTCCTGATGATAGGTTCTCCTCAGAGTGTAACTCCATGTCTGTGTCCTGATGATAGGTTCTCCTCAGAGTGTAACTCCATGTCTGTGTCCTGATGATAGGTTCTCCTCAGAGTGTAACTCCATGTCTATTATCTGATGATAGGTTCTCCTCAGAGTGTAACTCCATGTCTGTGTCCTAATGATAGGTTCTCCTCAGAGTGTAACTCCATGTCTATGTCCTGATGATAGGTTCTCCTCAGAGTGTAACTCCATGTCTGTGTCCTGATGATAGGTTCTCCTCAGAGTGTCACTCCATGTCTGTGTCCTGATGATAGTTTCTCCTCAGAGTGTAACTCCATGTCTATTATCTGATGATAGCTTCTCCTCAGAGTGTAACTCCATGTCTGTGTCCTGATGATAGGTTCTCCTCAGAGTGTAACTCGATGTCTGTGTCCTGATGATAGGTTCTCCTCAGAGTGTAACTCCATGTCTATTATCTGATGATAGGTTCTCCTCAGAGTATAACTCCATGTCTATTATCTGATGATAGGTTCTCCTCAGAGTGTAAATCCATGTCTATTATCTGATGATAGGTACTCCTCAGAGTGTAACTCCATGTCTGTGTCCTGATGATAGGTTCTCCTCAGAGTGTAACTCCATGTCTATGTCCTGATGATAGGTTCTCCTCAGAGTATAACTCCATGTCTGTGTCCTGATGATAGGTTCTCCTCAGAGTGTAACTCCATGTCTGTGTCCTGATGATAGGTTCTCCTCAGAGTGTAACTCGATGTCTGTGTCCTGATGATAGGTTCTCCTCAGAGTGTAACTCCATGTCTATTATCTGATGATAGGTTCTCCTCAGAGTGTAACTCCATGTCTATTATCTGATGATAGGTTCTCCTCAGAGTGTAACTCCATGTCTGTGTCCTGATGATAGGTTCTCCTCAGAGTGTAACTCCATGTCTGTGTCCTGATGGTAGGTTCTCCTCAGAGTGTAACTCTATGTCTGTGTCCTGATGATAGGTTCTCCTCAGAGTGTAACTCCATGTCTATGTCCTGATGATAGGTTCTCCTCAGAGTGTAACTCCATGTCTATTATCTGATGATAGGTTCTCCTCAGCGTGTAACTCCATGTCTATTATCTGATGATAGGTTCTCCTCAGAGTATAACTCCATGTCTATTATCTGATGATAGGTTCTCCTCAGAGTATAACTCCATGTCTATTATCTGATGATAGGTTCTCCTCAGAGTGTAACTCCATGTGTACTACCTGATGATAGGTTCTCCTCAGAGTGTAACTCCATGTCTATGTCCTGATGATAGGTTCTCCTCAGAGTGTAACTCCATGTCTGTTTCCTGATGATAGGTTCTCCTCAGAGTGTAACTCCGTGTCTGTGTCCTGATGATAGGTTCTCCTCAGAGTGTAACTCCATGTCTGTGTACTGATGATAGGTTCTCCTCAGAGTGTAACTCCATGTCTGTGTACTGATGATAGGTTCTCCTCAGAGTGTAACTCCATGTCTGTGTCCTGATGATAGGTTCTCCTCAGAGTGTAACTCCATGTCTATTATCTGATGATAGGTTCTCCTCAGAGTGTAACTCCATGTCTATGTCCTGATGATAGGTTCTCCTCAGAGTGTAACTCCATGTCTGTGTCCTGATGATAGGTTCTCCTCAGAGTGTAACTCCATGTCTGTGTCCTGATGATAGGTTCTCCTCAGAGTGTAACTCCATGTCTATTATCTGATGATAGGTTCTCCTCAGAGTGTAACTCCATGTCTGTGTCCTGATGATAGGTTCTCCTCAGAGTGTAACTCCATGTCTATGTCCTGATGATAGGTTCTCCTCAGAGTGTAACTCCATGTCTGTGTCCTGATGATAGGTTCTCCTCAGAGTGTAACTCCATGTCTGTGTCCTGATGATAGTTTCTCCTCAGAGTGTAACTCCATGTCTATTATCTGATGATAGCTTCTCCTCAGAGTGTAACTCCATGTCTGTGTCCTGATGATAGGTTCTCCTCAGAGTGTAACTCCATGTCTGTGTCCTGATGATAGGTTCTCCTCAGAGTGTAACTCCATGTCTATTATCTGATGATAGGTTCTCCTCAGAGTATAACTCCATGTCTATTATCTGATGATAGGTTCTCCTCAGAGTGTAACTCCATGTCTATTATCTGATGATAGGTTCTCCTCAGAGTGTAACTCCATGTCTGTGTCCTGATGATAGGTTCTCCTCAGAGTGTAACTCCATGTCTATTATCTGATGATAGGTTCTCCTCAGAGTGTAACTCCATGTCTATATCCTGATGATAGGTTCTCCTCAGAGTGTAACTCCATGTCTATTACCTGATGATAGGTTCTCCTCAGAGTGTAACTCCATGTCTATGTCCTGATGATGGGTTCTCCTCAGAGTGTAACTCCATGTCTGTGTCCTGATGATAGGTTCTCCTCAGAGTGTAACTCCATGTCTATGTCCTGATGATAGGTTCTCCTCAGAGTGTAACTCCATGTCTATTATCTGATGATAGGTTCTCCTCAGAGTAAAACTCCATGTCTATGTCCTGATGATTAGTTCACCTCAGAGTGTAACTCCATGTCTATTATCTGATGATAGGTTCTCCTCAGAGTGTAACTCCATGTCTATTATCTGATGATAGGTTCTCCTCAGAGTGTAACTCCATGTCTGTGTCCTGATGATAGGTTCTCCTCAGAGTGTAACTCCATGTCTATGTCCTGATGATAGGTTCTCCTCATAGTGTAACTCCATGTCTACTATCTGATGATAGGTTCTCCTCAGAGTGTAAATCCATGTCTATGTCCTGATGATAGGTTCTCCTCATAGTGTAACTCCATGTCTACTATCTGATGATAGGTTCTCCTCAGAGTGTAACTCCATGTCTATGTCCTGATGATAGGTTCTCCTCAGAGTGTAACTCCATGTCTATGTCCTGATGATAGGTTCTCCTCAAAGTGTAACTCCATGTCTGTGTCCTGATGATAGGTTCTCCTCAGAGTGTAACTCCATGTCTATTATCTGATGATAGATTCTCCTCAGAGTGTAACTCCATGTCTATGTACTGATGATAGGTTCTCCTCAGAGTGTAACTCCATGTCTGTGTCCTGATGATAGGTTCTCCTCAGAGTGTAACTCCATGTCTATTACCTGATGATAGGTTCTCCTCAGAGTGTAACTCCATGTCTGTGTCCTGATGATAGGTTCTCCTCAGAGTGTAACTCCATGTCTGTGTCCTGATGATAGGTTCTCCTCAGAGTGTAACTCCATGTCTGTGTCCTGATGATAGGTTCTCCTCAGAGTGTAACTCCATGTCTATTATCTGATGATAGGTTCTCCTCAGAGTGTAACTCCATGTCTATTACCTGATGATAGGTTCTCCTCAGAGTGTAACTCCATGTCTATGTCCTGATGATAGGTTCTCCTCAGAGTGTAACTCCATGTCTATGTCCTGATGATAGGTTCTCCTCAGAGTGTAACTCCATGTCTATTATCTGATGATAGGTTCTCCTCAGAGTGTAACTCCATGTCTGTGTCCTGATGATAGGTTCTCCTCAGAGTGTAACTCCATGTCTATGTCCTGATGATAGGTTCTCCTCAGAGTGTAACTCCATGTCTATTATCTGATGATAGGTTCTCCTCAGAGTGTAACTCCATGTCTGTGTCCTGATGATAGGTTCTCCTCAGAGTGTAACTCCATGTCTATTATCTGATGATAGGTTCTACTCAGAGTGTAACTCCATGTCTATTACCTGATGATAGGTTCTCCTCAGAGTGTAACTCTATGTCTATGTCCTGATGATAGGTTCTCCTCAGAGTGTAACTCCATGTCTGTGTCCTGATGATAGGTTCTCCTCAGAGTGTAACTCCATGTCTGTGTCCTGATGATAGGTTCTCCTCAGAGTATAACTCCATGTCTATTATCTGATGATAGGTTCTCCTCAGAGTGTAACTCCATGTCTGTGTCCTGATGATAGGTTCTCCTCAGAGTGTAACTCCATGTCTGTGTCCTGATGATAGGTTCTCCTCAGAGTGTAACTCCATGTCTATTATCTGATGATAGGTTCTCCTCAGAGTGTAACTCCATGTCTATGTCCTGATGATAGGTTCTCCTCAGAGTGTAACTCCATGTCTATGTCCTGATGATAGGTTCTCCTCAGAGTGTAACTCCATGTCTGTGTCCTGATGATAGGTTCTCCTCAGAGTGTAACTCCATGTCTATGTCCTGATGATAGGTTCTCCTCAGAGTGTAACTCCATGTCTATTATCTGATGATAGGTTCTCCTCAGAGTGTAACTCCATGTCTATTATCTGATGATAGGTTCTCCTCAGAGTGTAACTCCATGTCTATTATCTGATGATAGGTTCTCCTCAGAGTGTAACTCCATGTCTGTGTCCTGATGATAGGTTCTCCTCAGAGTGTAACTCCATGTCTATTATCTGATGATAGGTTCTCCTCAGAGTGTAACTCCATGTCTATTATCTGATGATAGGTTCTCCTCAGAGTGTAACTCCATGTCTATTATCTGATGATAGGTTCTCCTCAGAGTGTAACTCCATGTCTGTGTCCTGATGATATGTTCTCCTCAGAGTGTAACTCCATGTCTATTATCTGATGATAGGTTCTCCTCAGAGTGTAACTCCATGTCTATGTCCTGATGATAGGTTCTCCTCAGAGTGTAACTCCATGTCTATGTCCTGATGATAGGTTCTCTTCAGAGTGTAACTCCATGTCTGTGTCCTGATGATAGGTTCTCCTCAGAGTGTAACTCCATGTCTATGTCCTGATGATAGGTTCTCCTCAGAGTGTAACTCCATGTCTATTATCTGATGATAGGTTCTCCTCAGAGTGTAACTCCATGTCTGTGTCCTGATGATAGGTTCTCCTCAGAGTGTAACTCCATGTCTATGTCCTGATGATAGGTTCTCCTCAGAGTGTAACTCCATGTCTGTGTCCTGATGATAGGTTCTCCTCAGAGTGTAACTCCATGTCTATGTCCTGATGATATGTTCTCCTCAGAGTGTAACTCCATGTCTATTATCTGATGATAGGTTCTCCTCAGAGTGTAACTCCATGTCTGTGTCCTGATGATAGGTTCTCCTCAGAGTGTAACTCCATGTCTGTGTCCTGATGATAGGTTCTCCTCAGAGTGTAACTCCATGTCTGTGTCCTGATGATAGGTTCTCCTCAGAGTATAACTCCATGTCTATTATCTGATGATAGGTTCTCCTCAGAGTGTAACTCCATGTCTATTATCTGATGATAGGTTCTCCTCAGAGTGTAACTCCATGTCTATTATCTGATGATAGGTTCTCCTCAGAGTGTAACTCCATGTCTATTATCTGATGATAGGTTCTCCTCAGAGTGTAACTCCATGTCTGTGTACTGATGATAGGTTCTCCTCAGAGTGTAACTCCATGTCTATTATCTGATGATAGGTTCTCCTCAGAGTGTAACTCCATGTCTATGTCCTGATGATAGGTTCTCCTCAGAGTGTAACTCCATGTCTATTATCTGATGATAGGTTCTCCTCAGAGTGTAACTCCATGTCTGTGTCCTGATGATAGGTTCTCCTCAGAGTGTAACTCCATGTCTGTGTCCTGATGATAGGTTCTCCTCAGAGTGTAACTCCATGTCTGTGTCCTGATGATAGTTTCTCCTCAGAGTGTAACTCCATGTCTATTATCTGATGATAGCTTCTCCTCAGAGTGTAACTCCATGTCTGTGTCCTGATGATAGGTTCTCCTCAGAGTGTAACTCGATGTCTGTGTCCTGATGATAGGTTCTCCTCAGAGTGTAACTCCATGTCTATTATCTGATGATAGGTTCTCCTCAGAGTATAACTCCATCTCTATTATCTGATGATAGGTTCTCCTCAGAGTGTAACTCCATGTCTATTATCTGATGATAGGTTCTCCTCAGAGTGTAACTCCATGTCTGTGTCCTGATGATAGGTTCTCCTCAGAGTGTAACTCCATGTCTATATCCTGATGATAGGTTCTCCTCAGAGTGTAACTCCATGTCTATTACCTGATGATAGGTTCTCCTCAGAGTGTAACTCCATGTCTATGTCCTGATGATAGGTTCTCCTCAGAGTGTAACTCCATGTCTGTGTCCTGATGATAGGTTCTCCTCAGAGTGTAACTCCATGTCTGTGTCCTGATGATAGGTTCTCCTCAGAGTGTAACTCCATGTCTATGTCCTGATGATAGGTTCTCCTCAGAGTGTAACTCCATGTCTATTATCTGATGATAGGTTCTCCTCAGAGTGTAACTCCATGTCTATGTCCTGATGATTAGTTCACCTCAGAGTGTAACTCCATGTCTATTATCTGATGATAGGTTCTCCTCAGAGTGTAACTCCATGTCTATATCCTGATGATAGGTTCTCCTCAGAGTGTAACTCCATGTCTATGTCCTGATGATAGGTTCTCCTCAGAGTGTAACTCCATGTCTATGTCCTGATGATAGGTTCTCCTCAAAGTGTAACTCCATGTCTGTGTCCTGATGATAGGTTCTCCTCAGAGTGTAACTCCATGTCTATTATCTGATGATAGATTCTCCTCAGAGTGTAACTCCATGTCTATGTACTGATGATAGGTTCTCCTCAGAGTGTAACTCCATGTCTGTGTCCTGATGATAGGTTCTCCTCAGAGTGTAACTCCATGTCTGTGTCCTGATGATAGGTTCTCCTCAGAGTGTAACTCCATGTCTGTGTCCTGATGATAGGTTCTCCTCAGAGTGTAACTCCATGTCTGTGTCCTGATAATAGGTTCTCCTCAGAGTGTAACTCCATGTCTATTATCTGATGATAGGTTCTCCTCAGCGTGTAACTCCATGTCTATTATCTGATGATAGGTTCTCCTCAGAGTATAACTCCATGTCTATTATCTGATGATAGGTTCTCCTCAGAGTGTAACTCCATGTGTACTACCTGATGATAGGTTCTCCTCAGAGTGTAACTCCATGTCTATGTCCTGATGATAGGTTCTCCTCAGAGTGTAACTCCATGTCTGTGTCCTGATGATAGGTTCTCCTCAGAGTGTAACTCCGTGTCTGTGTCCTGATGATAGGTTCTCCTCAGAGTGTAACTCCATGTCTGTGTACTGATGATAGGTTCTCCTCAGAGTGTAACTCCATGTCTGTGTCCTGATGATAGGTTCTCCTCAGAGTGTAACTCCATGTCTATTATCTGATGATAGGTTCTCCTCAGAGTGTAACTCCATGTCTATGTCCTGATGATAGGTTCTCCTCAGAGTGTAACTCCATGTCTGTGTCCTGATGATAGGTTGACCTCAGAGTGTAACTCCATGTCTGTGTCCTGATGATAGGTTCTCCTCAGAGTGTAACTCCATGTCTATTATCTGATGATAGGTTCTCCTCAGAGTGTAACTCCATGTCTGTGTCCTGATGATAGGTTCTCCTCAGAGTGTAACTCCATGTCTATGTCCTGATGATAGGTTCTCCTCAGAGTGTAACTCCATGTCTGTGTCCTGATGATAGTTTCTCCTCAGAGTGTAACTCCATGTCTATTATCTGATGATAGCTTCTCCTCAGAGTGTAACTCCATGTCTGTGTCCTGATGATAGCTTCTCCTCAGAGTGTAACTCGATGTCTGTGTCCTGATGATAGGTTCTCCTCAGAGTGTAACTCCATGTCTATTATCTGATGATAGGTTCTCCTCAGAGTATAACTCCATGTCTATTATCTGATGATAGGTTCTCCTCAGAGTGTAACTCCATGTCTATTATCTGATGATAGGTTCTCCTCAGAGTGTAACTCCATGTCTGTGTCCTGATGATAGGTTCTCCTCAGAGTGTAACTCCATGTCTATGTCCTGATGATAGGTTCTCCTCAGAGTATAACTCCATGTCTGTGTCCTGATGATAGGTTCTTCTCAGAGTGTAACTCCATGTCTGTGTCCTGATGATAGGTTCTCCTCAGAGTGTAACTCGATGTCTGTGTCCTGATGATAGATTCTCCTCAGAGTGTAACTCCATGTCTATTATCTGATGATAGGTTCTCCTCAGAGTGTAACTCCATGTCTATTATCTGATGATAGGTTCTCCTCAGAGTGTAACTCCATGTCTGTGTCCTGATGATAGGTTCTCCTCAGAGTGTAACTCCATGTCTGTGTCCTGATGGTAGGTTCTCCTCAGAGTGTAACTCTATGTCTGTGTCCTGATGATAGGTTCTCCTCAGAGTGTAACTCCATGTCTATGTCCTGATGATAGGTTCTCCTCAGAGTGTAACTCCATGTCTATGTCCTGATGATAGGTTCTCCTCAGAGTGTAACTCCATGTCTATTATCTGATTATAGGTTCTCCTCAGAGTGTAACTCCATGTCTGTGTCCTGATGATAGGTTCTCCTCAGAGTGTAACTCCATGTCTGTGTCCTGATGATAGGTTCTCCTCAGAGTGTAACTCCATGTCTGTGTCCTGATGATAGGTTCTCCTCAGAGTATAACTCCATGTCTATTATCTGATGATAGGTTCTCCTCAGAGTGTAACTCCATGTCTATTATCTGATGATAGGTTCTCCTCAGAGTGTAACTCCATGTCTATTATCTGATGATAGGTTCTCCTCAGAGTGTAACTCCATGTCTGTGTCCTGATGATAGGTTCTCCTCAGAGTGTAACTCCATGTCTATTATCTGATGATAGGTTCTCCTCAGAGTGTAACTCCATGTCTATGTCCTGATGATAGGTTCTCCTCAGAGTGTAACTCCATGTCTATTATCTGATGATAGGTTCTCCTCAGAGTGTAACTCCATGTCTGTGTCCTGATGATAGGTTCTCCTCAGAGTGTAACTCCATGTCTGTGTCCTGATGATAGGTTCTCCTCAGAGTGTAACTCCATGTCTGTGTCCTGATGATAGTTTCTCCTCAGAGTGTAACTCCATGTCTATTATCTGATGATAGCTTCTCCTCAGAGTGTAACTCCATGTCTGTGTCCTGATGATAGGTTCTCCTCAGAGTGTAACTCGATGTCTGTGTCCTGATGATAGGTTCTCCTCAGAGTGTAACTCCATGTCTATTATCTGATGATAGGTTCTCCTCAGAGTATAACTCCATGTCTATTATCTGATGATAGGTTCTCCTCAGAGTGTAACTCCATGTCTATTATCTGATGATAGGTTCTCCTCAGAGTGTAACTCCATGTCTGTGTCCTGATGATAGGTTCTCCTCAGAGTGTAACTCCATGTCTATTATCTGATGATAGGTTCTCCTCAGAGTGTAACTCCATGTCTATATCCTGATGATAGGTTCTCCTCAGAGTGTAACTCCATGTCTGTGTCCTGATGATAGGTTCTCCTCAGAGTGTAACTCCATGTCTATGTCCTGCTGATAGGTTCTCCTCAGAGTGTAACTCCATGTCTGTGTCCTGATGATAGGTTCTCCTCAGAGTGTAACTCCATGTCTGTGTCCTGATGATAGGTTCTCCTCAGAGTGTAACTCCATGTCTATGTCCTGATGATAGGTTCTCCTCAGAGTGTAACTCCATGTCTATTATCTGATGATAGGTTCTCCTCAGAGTGTAACTCCATGTCTATGTCCTGATGATTAGTTCACCTCAGAGTGTAACTCCATGTCTATTATCTGATGATAGGTTCTCCTCAGAGTGTAACTCCATGTCTATATCCTGATGATAGGTTCTCCTCAGAGTGTAACTCCATGTCTATGTCCTGATGATAGGTTCTCCTCAGAGTGTAACTCCATGTCTATGTCCTGATGATAGGTTCTCCTCAAAGTGTAACTCCATGTCTGTGTCCTGATGATAGGTTCTCCTCAGAGTGTAACTCCATGTCTATGTCCTGATGATAGGTTCTCCTCAGAGTGTAACTCCATGTCTATGTCCTGATGATAGGTTCTCCTCAAAGTGTAACTCCATGTCTGTGTCCTGATGATAGGTTCTCCTCAGAGTGTAACTCCATGTCTATTATCTGATGATAGATTCTCCTCAGAGTGTAACTCCATGTCTATGTACTGATGATAGGTTCTCCTCAGAGTGTAACTCCATGTCTGTGTCCTGATGATAGGTTCTCCTCAGAGTGTAACTCCATGTCTGTGTCCTGATGATAGGTTCTCCTCAGAGTGTAACTCCATGTCTGTGTCCTGATGATAGGTTCTCCTCAGAGTGTAACTCCATGTCTGTGTCCTGATAATAGGTTCTCCTCAGAGTGTAACTCCATGTCTATTATCTGATGATAGGTTCTCCTCAGCGTGTAACTCCATGTCTATTATCTGATGATAGGTTCTCCTCAGAGTATAACTCCATGTCTATTATCTGATGATAGGTTCTCCTCAGAGTGTAACTCCATGTGTACTACCTGATGATAGGTTCTCCTCAGAGTGTAACTCCATGTCTATGTCCTGATGATAGGTTCTCCTCAGAGTGTAACTCCATGTCTGTGTCCTGATGATAGGTTCTCCTCAGAGTGTAACTCCGTGTCTGTGTCCTGATGATAGGTTCTCCTCAGAGTGTAACTCCATGTCTGTGTACTGATGATAGGTTCTCCTCAGAGTGTAACTCCATGTCTGTGTCCTGATGATAGGTTCTCCTCAGAGTGTAACTCCATGTCTATTATCTGATGATAGGTTCTCCTCAGAGTGTAACTCCATGTCTATGTCCTGATGATAGGTTCTCCTCAGAGTGTAACTCCATGTCTGTGTCCTGATGATAGGTTGACCTCAGAGTGTAACTCCATGTCTGTGTCCTGATGATAGGTTCTCCTCAGAGTGTAACTCCATGTCTATTATCTGATGATAGGTTCTCCTCAGAGTGTAACTCCATGTCTGTGTCCTGATGATAGGTTCTCCTCAGAGTGTAACTCCATGTCTATGTCCTGATGATAGGTTCTCCTCAGAGTGTAACTCCATGTCTGTGTCCTGATGATAGTTTCTCCTCAGAGTGTAACTCCATGTCTATTATCTGATGATAGCTTCTCCTCAGAGTGTAACTCCATGTCTGTGTCCTGATGATAGCTTCTCCTCAGAGTGTAACTCGATGTCTGTGTCCTGATGATAGGTTCTCCTCAGAGTGTAACTCCATGTCTATTATCTGATGATAGGTTCTCCTCAGAGTATAACTCCATGTCTATTATCTGATGATAGGTTCTCCTCAGAGTGTAACTCCATGTCTATTATCTGATGATAGGTTCTCCTCAGAGTGTAACTCCATGTCTGTGTCCTGATGATAGGTTCTCCTCAGAGTGTAACTCCATGTCTATGTCCTGATGATAGGTTCTCCTCAGAGTATAACTCCATGTCTGTGTCCTGATGATAGGTTCTTCTCAGAGTGTAACTCCATGTCTGTGTCCTGATGATAGGTTCTCCTCAGAGTGTAACTCGATGTCTGTGTCCTGATGATAGATTCTCCTCAGAGTGTAACTCCATGTCTATTATCTGATGATAGGTTCTCCTCAGAGTGTAACTCCATGTCTATTATCTGATGATAGGTTCTCCTCAGAGTGTAACTCCATGTCTGTGTCCTGATGATAGGTTCTCCTCAGAGTGTAACTCCATGTCTGTGTCCTGATGGTAGGTTCTCCTCAGAGTGTAACTCTATGTCTGTGTCCTGATGATAGGTTCTCCTCAGAGTGTAACTCCATGTCTATGTCCTGATGATAGGTTCTCCTCAGAGTGTAACTCCATGTCTATGTCCTGATGATAGGTTCTCCTCAGAGTGTAACTCCATGTCTATTATCTGATTATAGGTTCTCCTCAGAGTGTAACTCCATGTCTGTGTCCTGATGATAGGTTCTCCTCAGAGTGTAACTCCATGTCTGTGTCCTGATGATAGGTTCTCCTCAGAGTGTAACTCCATGTCTGTGTCCTGATGATAGGTTCTCCTCAGAGTATAACTCCATGTCTATTATCTGATGATAGGTTCTCCTCAGAGTGTAACTCCATGTCTATTATCTGATGATAGGTTCTCCTCAGAGTGTAACTCCATGTCTATTATCTGATGATAGGTTCTCCTCAGAGTGTAACTCCATGTCTGTGTCCTGATGATAGGTTCTCCTCAGAGTGTAACTCCATGTCTATTATCTGATGATAGGTTCTCCTCAGAGTGTAACTCCATGTCTATGTCCTGATGATAGGTTCTCCTCAGAGTGTAACTCCATGTCTATTATCTGATGATAGGTTCTCCTCAGAGTGTAACTCCATGTCTGTGTCCTGATGATAGGTTCTCCTCAGAGTGTAACTCCATGTCTGTGTCCTGATGATAGGTTCTCCTCAGAGTGTAACTCCATGTCTGTGTCCTGATGATAGTTTCTCCTCAGAGTGTAACTCCATGTCTATTATCTGATGATAGCTTCTCCTCAGAGTGTAACTCCATGTCTGTGTCCTGATGATAGGTTCTCCTCAGAGTGTAACTCGATGTCTGTGTCCTGATGATAGGTTCTCCTCAGAGTGTAACTCCATGTCTATTATCTGATGATAGGTTCTCCTCAGAGTATAACTCCATGTCTATTATCTGATGATAGGTTCTCCTCAGAGTGTAACTCCATGTCTATTATCTGATGATAGGTTCTCCTCAGAGTGTAACTCCATGTCTGTGTCCTGATGATAGGTTCTCCTCAGAGTGTAACTCCATGTCTATTATCTGATGATAGGTTCTCCTCAGAGTGTAACTCCATGTCTATATCCTGATGATAGGTTCTCCTCAGAGTGTAACTCCATGTCTGTGTCCTGATGATAGGTTCTCCTCAGAGTGTAACTCCATGTCTATGTCCTGCTGATAGGTTCTCCTCAGAGTGTAACTCCATGTCTGTGTCCTGATGATAGGTTCTCCTCAGAGTGTAACTCCATGTCTGTGTCCTGATGATAGGTTCTCCTCAGAGTGTAACTCCATGTCTATGTCCTGATGATAGGTTCTCCTCAGAGTGTAACTCCATGTCTATTATCTGATGATAGGTTCTCCTCAGAGTGTAACTCCATGTCTATGTCCTGATGATTAGTTCACCTCAGAGTGTAACTCCATGTCTATTATCTGATGATAGGTTCTCCTCAGAGTGTAACTCCATGTCTATATCCTGATGATAGGTTCTCCTCAGAGTGTAACTCCATGTCTATGTCCTGATGATAGGTTCTCCTCAGAGTGTAACTCCATGTCTATGTCCTGATGATAGGTTCTCCTCAAAGTGTAACTCCATGTCTGTGTCCTGATGATAGGTTCTCCTCAGAGTGTAACTCCATGTCTATGTCCTGATGATAGGTTCTCCTCAGAGTGTAACTCCATGTCTATGTCCTGATGATAGGTTCTCCTCAAAGTGTAACTCCATGTCTGTGTCCTGATGATAGGTTCTCCTCAGAGTGTAACTCCATGTCTATTATCTGATGATAGATTCTCCTCAGAGTGTAACTCCATGTCTATGTACTGATGATAGGTTCTCCTCAGAGTGTAACTCCATGTCTGTGTCCTGATGATAGGTTCTCCTCAGAGTGTAACTCCATGTCTGTGTCCTGATGATAGGTTCTCCTCAGAGTGTAACTCCATGTCTGTGTCCTGATGATAGGTTCTCCTCAGAGTGTAACTCCATGTCTGTGTCCTGATAATAGGTTCTCCTCAGAGTGTAACTCCATGTCTATTATCTGATGATAGGTTCTCCTCAGCGTGTAACTCCATGTCTATTATCTGATGATAGGTTCTCCTCAGAGTATAACTCCATGTCTATTATCTGATGATAGGTTCTCCTCAGAGTGTAACTCCATGTGTACTACCTGATGATAGGTTCTCCTCAGAGTGTAACTCCATGTCTATGTCCTGATGATAGGTTCTCCTCAGAGTGTAACTCCATGTCTGTGTCCTGATGATAGGTTCTCCTCAGAGTGTAACTCCGTGTCTGTGTCCTGATGATAGGTTCTCCTCAGAGTGTAACTCCATGTCTGTGTACTGATGATAGGTTCTCCTCAGAGTGTAACTCCATGTCTGTGTCCTGATGATAGGTTCTCCTCAGAGTGTAACTCCATGTCTATTATCTGATGATAGGTTCTCCTCAGAGTGTAACTCCATGTCTATGTCCTGATGATAGGTTCTCCTCAGAGTGTAACTCCATGTCTGTGTCCTGATGATAGGTTGACCTCAGAGTGTAACTCCATGTCTGTGTCCTGATGATAGGTTCTCCTCAGAGTGTAACTCCATGTCTATTATCTGATGATAGGTTCTCCTCAGAGTGTAACTCCATGTCTGTGTCCTGATGATAGGTTCTCCTCAGAGTGTAACTCCATGTCTATGTCCTGATGATAGGTTCTCCTCAGAGTGTAACTCCATGTCTGTGTCCTGATGATAGTTTCTCCTCAGAGTGTAACTCCATGTCTATTATCTGATGATAGCTTCTCCTCAGAGTGTAACTCCATGTCTGTGTCCTGATGATAGCTTCTCCTCAGAGTGTAACTCGATGTCTGTGTCCTGATGATAGGTTCTCCTCAGAGTGTAACTCCATGTCTATTATCTGATGATAGGTTCTCCTCAGAGTATAACTCCATGTCTATTATCTGATGATAGGTTCTCCTCAGAGTGTAACTCCATGTCTATTATCTGATGATAGGTTCTCCTCAGAGTGTAACTCCATGTCTGTGTCCTGATGATAGGTTCTCCTCAGAGTGTAACTCCATGTCTATGTCCTGATGATAGGTTCTCCTCAGAGTATAACTCCATGTCTGTGTCCTGATGATAGGTTCTTCTCAGAGTGTAACTCCATGTCTGTGTCCTGATGATAGGTTCTCCTCAGAGTGTAACTCGATGTCTGTGTCCTGATGATAGATTCTCCTCAGAGTGTAACTCCATGTCTATTATCTGATGATAGGTTCTCCTCAGAGTGTAACTCCATGTCTATTATCTGATGATAGGTTCTCCTCAGAGTGTAACTCCATGTCTGTGTCCTGATGATAGGTTCTCCTCAGAGTGTAACTCCATGTCTGTGTCCTGATGGTAGGTTCTCCTCAGAGTGTAACTCTATGTCTGTGTCCTGATGATAGGTTCTCCTCAGAGTGTAACTCCATGTCTATGTCCTGATGATAGGTTCTCCTCAGAGTGTAACTCCATGTCTATGTCCTGATGATAGGTTCTCCTCAGAGTGTAACTCCATGTCTATTATCTGATTATAGGTTCTCCTCAGAGTGTAACTCCATGTCTGTGTCCTGATGATAGGTTCTCCTCAGAGTGTAACTCCATGTCTGTGTCCTGATGATAGGTTCTCCTCAGAGTGTAACTCCATGTCTGTGTCCTGATGATAGGTTCTCCTCAGAGTATAACTCCATGTCTATTATCTGATGATAGGTTCTCCTCAGAGTGTAACTCCATGTCTATTATCTGATGATAGGTTCTCCTCAGAGTGTAACTCCATGTCTATTATCTGATGATAGGTTCTCCTCAGAGTGTAACTCCATGTCTGTGTCCTGATGATAGGTTCTCCTCAGAGTGTAACTCCATGTCTATTATCTGATGATAGGTTCTCCTCAGAGTGTAACTCCATGTCTATGTCCTGATGATAGGTTCTCCTCAGAGTGTAACTCCATGTCTATTATCTGATGATAGGTTCTCCTCAGAGTGTAACTCCATGTCTGTGTCCTGATGATAGGTTCTCCTCAGAGTGTAACTCCATGTCTGTGTCCTGATGATAGGTTCTCCTCAGAGTGTAACTCCATGTCTGTGTCCTGATGATAGTTTCTCCTCAGAGTGTAACTCCATGTCTATTATCTGATGATAGCTTCTCCTCAGAGTGTAACTCCATGTCTGTGTCCTGATGATAGGTTCTCCTCAGAGTGTAACTCGATGTCTGTGTCCTGATGATAGGTTCTCCTCAGAGTGTAACTCCATGTCTATTATCTGATGATAGGTTCTCCTCAGAGTATAACTCCATGTCTATTATCTGATGATAGGTTCTCCTCAGAGTGTAACTCCATGTCTATTATCTGATGATAGGTTCTCCTCAGAGTGTAACTCCATGTCTGTGTCCTGATGATAGGTTCTCCTCAGAGTGTAACTCCATGTCTATTATCTGATGATAGGTTCTCCTCAGAGTGTAACTCCATGTCTATATCCTGATGATAGGTTCTCCTCAGAGTGTAACTCCATGTCTGTGTCCTGATGATAGGTTCTCCTCAGAGTGTAACTCCATGTCTATGTCCTGCTGATAGGTTCTCCTCAGAGTGTAACTCCATGTCTGTGTCCTGATGATAGGTTCTCCTCAGAGTGTAACTCCATGTCTGTGTCCTGATGATAGGTTCTCCTCAGAGTGTAACTCCATGTCTATGTCCTGATGATAGGTTCTCCTCAGAGTGTAACTCCATGTCTATTATCTGATGATAGGTTCTCCTCAGAGTGTAACTCCATGTCTATGTCCTGATGATTAGTTCACCTCAGAGTGTAACTCCATGTCTATTATCTGATGATAGGTTCTCCTCAGAGTGTAACTCCATGTCTATATCCTGATGATAGGTTCTCCTCAGAGTGTAACTCCATGTCTATGTCCTGATGATAGGTTCTCCTCAGAGTGTAACTCCATGTCTATGTCCTGATGATAGGTTCTCCTCAAAGTGTAACTCCATGTCTGTGTCCTGATGATAGGTTCTCCTCAGAGTGTAACTCCATGTCTATTATCTGATGATAGATTCTCCTCAGAGTGTAACTCCATGTCTATGTACTGATGATAGGTTCTCCTCAGAGTGTAACTCCATGTCTGTGTCCTGATGATAGGTTCTCCTCAGAGTGTAACTCCATGTCTATTACCTGATGATAGGTTCTCCTCAGAGTGTAACTCCATGTCTGTGTCCTGATGATAGGTTCTCCTCAGAGTGTAACTCCATGTCTGTGTCCTGATGATAGGTTCTCCTCAGAGTGTAACTCCATGTCTGTGTCCTGATGATAGGTTCTCCTCAGAGTGTAACTCCATGTCTATTATCTGATGATAGGTTCTCCTCAGCGTGTAACTCCATGTCTATTATCTGATGACAGGTTCTCCTCAGAGTGTAACTCCATGTCTATGTCCTGATGATAGGTTCTCCTCAGAGTGTAACTCCATGTCTGTGTCCTGATGATAGGTTCTCCTCAGAGTGTAACTCCGTGTCTGTGTCCTGATGATAGGTTCTCCTCAGAGTGTAACTCCATGTCTGTGTACTGATGATAGGTTCTCCTCAGAGTGTAACTCCATGTCTGTATCCTGAAGATAGGTTCTCCTCAGAGTGTAACTCCATGTCTATTATCTGATGATAGGTTCTCCTCAGAGTGTAACTCCATGTCTGTGTCCTGATGATAGGTTCTCCTCAGAGTGTAACTCCATGTCTGTGTCCTGATGATAGGTTCTCCTCAGAGTGTAACTCCATGTCTGTGTCCTGATGATAGGTTCTCCTCAGAGTGTAACTCCATGTCTGTGTCCTGATGATAGGTTCTCCTCAGAGTGTAACTCCATGTCTATGTCCTGATGATAGGTTCTCCTCAGAGTGTAACTCCATGTCTGTGTCCTGATGATAGGTTCTCCTCAGAGTGTAACTCCATGTCTGTGTCCTGATGATAGTTTCTCCTCAGAGTGTAACTCCATGTCTATTATCTGATGATAGCTTCTCCTCAGAGTGTAACTCCATGTCTGTGTCCTGATGATAGGTTCTCCTCAGAGTGTAACTCGATGTCTGTGTCCTGATGATAGGTTCTCCTCAGAGTGTAACTCCATGTCTATTATCTGATGATAGGTTCTCCTCAGAGTATAACTCCATGTCTATTATCTGATGATAGGTTCTCCTCAGAGTGTAACTCCATGTCTATTATCTGATGATAGGTTCTCCTCAGAGTGTAACTCCATGTCTGTGTCCTGATGATAGGTTCTCCTCAGAGTGTAACTCCATGTCTATGTCCTGATGATAGGTTCTCCTCAGAGTATAACTCCATGTCTGTGTCCTGATGATAGGTTCTCCTCAGAGTGTAACTCCATGTCTGTGTCCTGATGATAGGTTCTCCTCAGAGTGTAACTCGATGTCTGTGTCCTGATGATAGGTTCTCCTCAGAGTGTAACTCCATGTCTATTATCTGATGATAGGTTCTCCTCAGAGTATAACTCCATGTCTATTATCTGATGATAGGTTCTCCTCAGAGTGTAACTCCATGTCTATTATCTGATGATAGGTTCTCCTCAGAGTGTAACTCCATGTCTGTGTCCTGATGATAGGTTCTCCTCAGAGTGTAACTCCATGTCTATTATCTGATGATAGGTTCTCCTCAGAGTGTAACTCCATGTCTATATCCTGATGATAGGTTCTCCTCAGAGTGTAACTCCATGTCTGTGTCCTGATGATAGGTTCTCCTCAGAGTGTAACTCCATGTCTATGTCCTGCTGATAGGTTCTCCTCAGAGTGTAACTCCATGTCTGTGTCCTGATGATAGGTTCTCCTCAGAGTGTAACTCCATGTCTGTGTCCTGATGATAGGTTCTCCTCAGAGTGTAACTCCATGTCTATGTCCTGATGATAGGTTCTCCTCAGAGTGTAACTCCATGTCTATTATCTGATGATAGGTTCTCCTCAGAGTGTAACTCCATGTCTATGTCCTGATGATTAGTTCACCTCAGAGTGTAACTCCATGTCTATTATCTGATGATAGGTTCTCCTCAGAGTGTAACTCCATGTCTATATCCTGATGATAGGTTCTCCTCAGAGTGTAACTCCATGTCTATGTCCTGATGATAGGTTCTCCTCAGAGTGTAACTCCATGTCTATGTCCTGATGATAGGTTCTCCTCAAAGTGTAACTCCATGTCTGTGTCCTGATGATAGGTTCTCCTCAGAGTGTAACTCCATGTCTATGTCCTGATGATAGGTTCTCCTCAGAGTGTAACTCCATGTCTATGTCCTGATGATAGGTTCTCCTCAAAGTGTAACTCCATGTCTGTGTCCTGATGATAGGTTCTCCTCAGAGTGTAACTCCATGTCTATTATCTGATGATAGATTCTCCTCAGAGTGTAACTCCATGTCTATGTACTGATGATAGGTTCTCCTCAGAGTGTAACTCCATGTCTGTGTCCTGATGATAGGTTCTCCTCAGAGTGTAACTCCATGTCTGTGTCCTGATGATAGGTTCTCCTCAGAGTGTAACTCCATGTCTGTGTCCTGATGATAGGTTCTCCTCAGAGTGTAACTCCATGTCTGTGTCCTGATAATAGGTTCTCCTCAGAGTGTAACTCCATGTCTATTATCTGATGATAGGTTCTCCTCAGCGTGTAACTCCATGTCTATTATCTGATGATAGGTTCTCCTCAGAGTATAACTCCATGTCTATTATCTGATGATAGGTTCTCCTCAGAGTGTAACTCCATGTGTACTACCTGATGATAGGTTCTCCTCAGAGTGTAACTCCATGTCTATGTCCTGATGATAGGTTCTCCTCAGAGTGTAACTCCATGTCTGTGTCCTGATGATAGGTTCTCCTCAGAGTGTAACTCCGTGTCTGTGTCCTGATGATAGGTTCTCCTCAGAGTGTAACTCCATGTCTGTGTACTGATGATAGGTTCTCCTCAGAGTGTAACTCCATGTCTGTGTCCTGATGATAGGTTCTCCTCAGAGTGTAACTCCATGTCTATTATCTGATGATAGGTTCTCCTCAGAGTGTAACTCCATGTCTATGTCCTGATGATAGGTTCTCCTCAGAGTGTAACTCCATGTCTGTGTCCTGATGATAGGTTGACCTCAGAGTGTAACTCCATGTCTGTGTCCTGATGATAGGTTCTCCTCAGAGTGTAACTCCATGTCTATTATCTGATGATAGGTTCTCCTCAGAGTGTAACTCCATGTCTGTGTCCTGATGATAGGTTCTCCTCAGAGTGTAACTCCATGTCTATGTCCTGATGATAGGTTCTCCTCAGAGTGTAACTCCATGTCTGTGTCCTGATGATAGTTTCTCCTCAGAGTGTAACTCCATGTCTATTATCTGATGATAGCTTCTCCTCAGAGTGTAACTCCATGTCTGTGTCCTGATGATAGCTTCTCCTCAGAGTGTAACTCGATGTCTGTGTCCTGATGATAGGTTCTCCTCAGAGTGTAACTCCATGTCTATTATCTGATGATAGGTTCTCCTCAGAGTATAACTCCATGTCTATTATCTGATGATAGGTTCTCCTCAGAGTGTAACTCCATGTCTATTATCTGATGATAGGTTCTCCTCAGAGTGTAACTCCATGTCTGTGTCCTGATGATAGGTTCTCCTCAGAGTGTAACTCCATGTCTATGTCCTGATGATAGGTTCTCCTCAGAGTATAACTCCATGTCTGTGTCCTGATGATAGGTTCTTCTCAGAGTGTAACTCCATGTCTGTGTCCTGATGATAGGTTCTCCTCAGAGTGTAACTCGATGTCTGTGTCCTGATGATAGATTCTCCTCAGAGTGTAACTCCATGTCTATTATCTGATGATAGGTTCTCCTCAGAGTGTAACTCCATGTCTATTATCTGATGATAGGTTCTCCTCAGAGTGTAACTCCATGTCTGTGTCCTGATGATAGGTTCTCCTCAGAGTGTAACTCCATGTCTGTGTCCTGATGGTAGGTTCTCCTCAGAGTGTAACTCTATGTCTGTGTCCTGATGATAGGTTCTCCTCAGAGTGTAACTCCATGTCTATGTCCTGATGATAGGTTCTCCTCAGAGTGTAACTCCATGTCTATGTCCTGATGATAGGTTCTCCTCAGAGTGTAACTCCATGTCTATTATCTGATTATAGGTTCTCCTCAGAGTGTAACTCCATGTCTGTGTCCTGATGATAGGTTCTCCTCAGAGTGTAACTCCATGTCTGTGTCCTGATGATAGGTTCTCCTCAGAGTGTAACTCCATGTCTGTGTCCTGATGATAGGTTCTCCTCAGAGTATAACTCCATGTCTATTATCTGATGATAGGTTCTCCTCAGAGTGTAACTCCATGTCTATTATCTGATGATAGGTTCTCCTCAGAGTGTAACTCCATGTCTATTATCTGATGATAGGTTCTCCTCAGAGTGTAACTCCATGTCTGTGTCCTGATGATAGGTTCTCCTCAGAGTGTAACTCCATGTCTATTATCTGATGATAGGTTCTCCTCAGAGTGTAACTCCATGTCTATGTCCTGATGATAGGTTCTCCTCAGAGTGTAACTCCATGTCTATTATCTGATGATAGGTTCTCCTCAGAGTGTAACTCCATGTCTGTGTCCTGATGATAGGTTCTCCTCAGAGTATAACTCCATGTCTGTGTCCTGATGATAGGTTCTCCTCAGAGTGTAACTCCATGTCTGTGTCCTGATGATAGTTTCTCCTCAGAGTGTAACTCCATGTCTATTATCTGATGATAGCTTCTCCTCAGAGTGTAACTCCATGTCTGTGTCCTGATGATAGGTTCTCCTCAGAGTGTAACTCGATGTCTGTGTCCTGATGATAGGTTCTCCTCAGAGTGTAACTCCATGTCTATTATCTGATGATAGGTTCTCCTCAGAGTATAACTCCATGTCTATTATCTGATGATAGGTTCTCCTCAGAGTGTAACTCCATGTCTATTATCTGATGATAGGTTCTCCTCAGAGTGTAACTCCATGTCTGTGTCCTGATGATAGGTTCTCCTCAGAGTGTAACTCCATGTCTATTATCTGATGATAGGTTCTCCTCAGAGTGTAACTCCATGTCTATATCCTGATGATAGGTTCTCCTCAGAGTGTAACTCCATGTCTGTGTCCTGATGATAGGTTCTCCTCAGAGTGTAACTCCATGTCTATGTCCTGCTGATAGGTTCTCCTCAGAGTGTAACTCCATGTCTGTGTCCTGATGATAGGTTCTCCTCAGAGTGTAACTCCATGTCTGTGTCCTGATGATAGGTTCTCCTCAGAGTGTAACTCCATGTCTATGTCCTGATGATAGGTTCTCCTCAGAGTGTAACTCCATGTCTATTATCTGATGATAGGTTCTCCTCAGAGTGTAACTCCATGTCTATGTCCTGATGATTAGTTCACCTCAGAGTGTAACTCCATGTCTATTATCTGATGATAGGTTCTCCTCAGAGTGTAACTCCATGTCTATATCCTGATGATAGGTTCTCCTCAGAGTGTAACTCCATGTCTATGTCCTGATGATAGGTTCTCCTCAGAGTGTAACTCCATGTCTATGTCCTGATGATAGGTTCTCCTCAAAGTGTAACTCCATGTCTGTGTCCTGATGATAGGTTCTCCTCAGAGTGTAACTCCATGTCTATTATCTGATGATAGATTCTCCTCAGAGTGTAACTCCATGTCTATGTACTGATGATAGGTTCTCCTCAGAGTGTAACTCCATGTCTGTGTCCTGATGATAGGTTCTCCTCAGAGTGTAACTCCATGTCTATTACCTGATGATAGGTTCTCCTCAGAGTGTAACTCCATGTCTGTGTCCTGATGATAGGTTCTCCTCAGAGTGTAACTCCATGTCTGTGTCCTGATGATAGGTTCTCCTCAGAGTGTAACTCCATGTCTGTGTCCTGATGATAGGTTCTCCTCAGAGTGTAACTCCATGTCTATTATCTGATGATAGGTTCTCCTCAGCGTGTAACTCCATGTCTATTATCTGATGACAGGTTCTCCTCAGAGTGTAACTCCATGTCTATGTCCTGATGATAGGTTCTCCTCAGAGTGTAACTCCATGTCTGTGTCCTGATGATAGGTTCTCCTCAGAGTGTAACTCCGTGTCTGTGTCCTGATGATAGGTTCTCCTCAGAGTGTAACTCCATGTCTGTGTACTGATGATAGGTTCTCCTCAGAGTGTAACTCCATGTCTGTATCCTGAAGATAGGTTCTCCTCAGAGTGTAACTCCATGTCTATTATCTGATGATAGGTTCTCCTCAGAGTGTAACTCCATGTCTGTGTCCTGATGATAGGTTCTCCTCAGAGTGTAACTCCATGTCTGTGTCCTGATGATAGGTTCTCCTCAGAGTGCAACTCCATGTCTGTGTCCTGATGATAGGTTCTCCTCAGAGTGTAACTCCATGTCTGTGTCCTGATGATAGGTTCTCCTCAGAGTGTAACTCCATGTCTATGTCCTGATGATAGGTTCTCCTCAGAGTGTAACTCCATGTCTGTGTCCTGATGATAGGTTCTCCTCAGAGTGTAACTCCATGTCTGTGTCCTGATGATAGTTTCTCCTCAGAGTGTAACTCCATGTCTATTATCTGATGATAGCTTCTCCTCAGAGTGTAACTCCATGTCTGTGTCCTGATGATAGGTTCTCCTCAGAGTGTAACTCGATGTCTGTGTCCTGATGATAGGTTCTCCTCAGAGTGTAACTCCATGTCTATTATCTGATGATAGGTTCTCCTCAGAGTATAACTCCATGTCTATTATCTGATGATAGGTTCTCCTCAGAGTGTAACTCCATGTCTATTATCTGATGATAGGTTCTCCTCAGAGTGTAACTCCATGTCTGTGTCCTGATGATAGGTTCTCCTCAGAGTGTAACTCCATGTCTATGTCCTGATGATAGGTTCTCCTCAGAGTATAACTCCATGTCTGTGTCCTGATGATAGGTTCTCCTCAGAGTGTAACTCCATGTCTGTGTCCTGATGATAGGTTCTCCTCAGAGTGTAACTCGATGTCTGTGTCCTGATGATAGGTTCTCCTCAGAGTGTAACTCCATGTCTATTATCTGATGATAGGTTCTCCTCAGAGTGAAACTCCATCTCTATTATCTGATGATAGGTTCTCCTCAGAGTGTAACTCCATGTCTGTGTCCTGATGATAGGTTCTCCTCAGAGTGTAACTCCATGTCTGTGTCCTGATGGTAGGTTCTCCTCAGAGTGTAACTCTATGTCTGTGTCCTGATGATAGGTTCTCCTCAGAGTGTAACTCCATGTCTATGTCCTGATGATAGGTTCTCCTCAGAGTGTAACTCCATGTCTATGTCCTGATGATAGGTTCTCCTCAGAGTGTAACTCCATGTCTATTATCTGATGATAGGTTCTCCTCAGCGTGTAACTCCATGTCTATTATCTGATGATAGGTTCTCCTCAGAGTATAACTCCATGTCTATTATCTGATGATAGGTTCTTTTCAGATTGTAACTCCATGTCTATTACCTGATGATAGGTTCTCCTCAGAGTGTAACTCCGTGTCTGTGTCCTGATGATAGGTTCTCCTCAGAGTGTAACTCCATGTCTCTGTCCTGATGATAGGTTCTCCTCAGAGTGTAACTCCATGTCTATTACCTGATGATAGGTTCTCCTCAGAGTGTAACTCCGTGTCTGTGTCCTGATGATAGGTTCTCCTCAGAGAGTAACTCCATGTCTGTGTCCTGATGATAGGTTCTCCTCAGAGTGTAACTCCATGTCTGTGTCCTGATGATAGGTTCTCCTCAGAGTGTAACTCCATGTCTATTATCTGATGATAGGTTCTCCTCAGAGTGTAACTCCATGTCTATGTCCTGATGATAGGTTCTCCTCAGAGTGTAACTCCATGTCTGTGTCCTGATGATAGGTTCTCCTCAGAGTGTAACTCCATGTCTATGTCCTGATGATAGGTTCTCCTCAGAGTATAACTCCATGTCTGTGTCCTGATGATAGGTTCTCCTCAGAGTGTAACTCCATGTCTATGTCCTGATGATAGGTTCTCCTCAGAGTGTAACTCCATGTCTATGTCCTGATGATAGGTTCTCCTCAGAGTATAACTCCATGTCTATTATCTGATGATAGGTTCTCCTCAGAGTGTAACTCCATGTCTATTATCTGATGATAGGTTCTCCTCAGAGTGTAACTCCATGTCTGTGTCCTGATGATAGGTTCTCCTCAGAGTGTAACTCCATGTCTATGTCCTGATGATAGGTTCTCCTCAGAGTATAACTCCATGTCTGTGTCCTGATGATAGGTTCTCCTCAGAGTGTAACTCCATGTCTGTGTCCTGATGATAGGTTCTCCTCAGAGTGTAACTCGATGTCTGTGTCCTGATGATATGTTCTCCTCAGAGTGTAACTCCATGTCTATTATCTGATGATAGGTTCTCCTCAGAGTGTAACTCCATGTCTATTATCTGATGATAGGTTCTCCTCAGAGTGTAACTCCATGTCTGTGTCCTGATGATAGGTTCTCCTCAGAGTGTAACTCCATGTCTGTGTCCTGATGGTAGGTTCTCCTCAGAGTGTAACTCTATGTCTGTGTCCTGATGATAGGTTCTCCTCAGAGTGTAACTCCATGTCTATGTCCTGATGATAGGTTCTCCTCAGAGTGTAACTCCATGTCTATGTCCTGATGATAGGTTCTCCTCAGAGTGTAACTCCATGTCTATTATCTGATGATAGGTTCTCCTCAGCGTGTAACTCCATGTCTATTATCTGATGATAGGTTCTCCTCAGCGTGTAACTCCATGTCTATTATCTGATGATAGGTTCTCCTCAGAGTATAACTCCATGTCTATTATCTGATGATAGGTTCTTTTCAGATTGTAACTCCATGTCTATTACCTGATGATAGGTTCTCCTCAGAGTGTAACTCCGTGTCTGTGTCCTGATGATAGGTTCTCCTCAGAGTGTAACTCCATGTCTGTGTCCTGATGATAGGTTCTCCTCAGAGTGTAACTCCATGTCTATTACCTGATGATAGGTTCTCCTCAGAGTGTAACTCCGTGTCTGTGTCCTGATGATAGGTTCTCCTCAGAGAGTAACTCCATGTCTGTGTCCTGATGATAGGTTCTCCTCAGAGTGTAACTCCATGTCTGTGTCCTGATGATAGGTTCTCCTCAGAGTGTAACTCCATGTCTATTATCTGATGATAGGTTCTCCTCAGAGTGTAACTCCATGTCTATGTCCTGATGATAGGTTCTCCTCAGAGTGTAACTCCATGTCTGTGTCCTGATGATAGGTTCTCCTCAGAGTGTAACTCCATGTCTATGTCCTGATGATAGGTTCTCCTCAGAGTGTAACTCCATGTCTATGTCCTGATGATAGGTTCTCCTCAGAGTATAACTCCATGTCTATTATCTGATGATAGGTTCTCCTCAGAGTGTAACTCCATGTCTATTATCTGATGATAGGTTCTCCTCAGAGTGTAACTCCATGTCTGTGTCCTGATGATAGGTTCTCCTCAGTGTAACTCCATGTCTATGTCCTGATGATAGGTTCTCCTCAGAGTGTAACTCCATGTCTATTATCTGA
This sequence comes from Rhinophrynus dorsalis, assembly GCA_037306005.1. Taxonomy (NCBI): domain Eukaryota; kingdom Metazoa; phylum Chordata; class Amphibia; order Anura; family Rhinophrynidae; genus Rhinophrynus; species Rhinophrynus dorsalis. The sequence continues at coordinate 72,143 of JBBDGT010000114.1, read as the reverse complement.
TGATGGGTTCTCCTCAGAGTGTAACTCCATGTCTATGTCCTGATGATAGGTTCTCCTCAGAGTGTAACTCCATGTCTATGTCCTGATGATAGGTTCTCCTTAGAGTGTAACTCCATGTCTGTGTCCTGATAATAGGTTCTCCTTAGAGTGTAACTCCATGTCTATTATCTGATGATAGGTTCTCCTCAGAGTGTAACTCCATGTCTGTGTCCTGATGATAGGTTCTCCTTAGAGTGTAACTCCATGTCTATTACCTGATGATAGGTCCTCCTCAGAGTGTAACTCCATGTCTATTACCTGATGATAGGTCCTCCTCAGAGTGTAACTCCATGTCTATTATCTGATGATAGGTTCTCCTCAGAGTGTAACTCCATGTCTATTACCTGATGATAGGTCCTCATCAGAGTGTAACTCCATGTCTATTATCTGATGATAGGTTCTCCTCAGAGTGTAACTCCATGTCTATGCCCTGATGATAGGTTCTCCTCAGAGTGTAACTCCATGTCTGTGTCCTGATGATAGGTTCTCCTCAGAGTGTACCTCCATGTCTGTGTCCTGATGATAGGTTCTCCTCAGAGTGTAACTCCATGTCTATGTCCTGCTGATAGGTTCTCCTCAGAGTGTAACTCCATGTCTGTGTCCTGATGATAGGTTCTCCTCAGAGTGTAACTCCATGTCTGTGTCCTGATGATAGGTTCTCCTCAGAGTGTAACTCCATGTCTATGTCCTGATGATAGGTTCTCCTCAGAGTGTAACTCCATGTCTATTATCTGATGATAGGTTCTCCTCAGAGTGTAACTCCATGTCTATGTCCTGATGATTAGTTCACCTCAGAGTGTAACTCCATGTCTATTATCTGATGATAGGTTCTCCTCAGAGTGTAACTCCATGTCTATATCCTGATGATAGGTTCTCCTCAGAGTGTAACTCCATGTCTATGTCCTGATGATAGGTTCTCCTCAGAGTGTAACTCCATGTCTATGTCCTGATGATAGGTTCTCCTCAAAGTGTAACTCCATGTCTGTGTCCTGATGATAGGTTCTCCTCAGAGTGTAACTCCATGTCTATTATCTGATGATAGATTCTCCTCAGAGTGTAACTCCATGTCTATGTACTGATGATAGGTTCTCCTCAGAGTGTAACTCCATGTCTGTGTCCTGATGATAGGTTCTCCTCAGAGTGTAACTCCATGTCTATTACCTGATGATAGGTTCTCCTCAGAGTGTAACTCCATGTCTGTGTCCTGATGATAGGTTCTCCTCAGAGTGTAACTCCATGTCTGTGTCCTGATGATAGGTTCTCCTCAGAGTGTAACTCCATGTCTGTGTCCTGATGATAGGTTCTCCTCAGAGTGTAACTCCATGTCTATTATCTGATGATAGGTTCTCCTCAGCGTGTAACTCCATGTCTATTATCTGATGACAGGTTCTCCTCAGAGTGTAACTCCATGTCTATGTCCTGATGATAGGTTCTCCTCAGAGTGTAACTCCATGTCTGTGTCCTGATGATAGGTTCTCCTCAGAGTGTAACTCCGTGTCTGTGTCCTGATGATAGGTTCTCCTCAGAGTGTAACTCCATGTCTGTGTACTGATGATAGGTTCTCCTCAGAGTGTAACTCCATGTCTGTATCCTGAAGATAGGTTCTCCTCAGAGTGTAACTCCATGTCTATTATCTGATGATAGGTTCTCCTCAGAGTGTAACTCCATGTCTGTGTCCTGATGATAGGTTCTCCTCAGAGTGTAACTCCATGTCTGTGTCCTGATGATAGGTTCTCCTCAGAGTGTAACTCCATGTCTGTGTCCTGATGATAGGTTCTCCTCAGAGTGTAACTCCATGTCTGTGTCCTGATGATAGGTTCTCCTCAGAGTGTAACTCCATGTCTATGTCCTGATGATAGGTTCTCCTCAGAGTGTAACTCCATGTCTGTGTCCTGATGATAGGTTCTCCTCAGAGTGTAACTCCATGTCTGTGTCCTGATGATAGTTTCTCCTCAGAGTGTAACTCCATGTCTATTATCTGATGATAGCTTCTCCTCAGAGTGTAACTCCATGTCTGTGTCCTGATGATAGGTTCTCCTCAGAGTGTAACTCGATGTCTGTGTCCTGATGATAGGTTCTCCTCAGAGTGTAACTCCATGTCTATTATCTGATGATAGGTTCTCCTCAGAGTATAACTCCATGTCTATTATCTGATGATAGGTTCTCCTCAGAGTGTAACTCCATGTCTATTATCTGATGATAGGTTCTCCTCAGAGTGTAACTCCATGTCTGTGTCCTGATGATAGGTTCTCCTCAGAGTGTAACTCCATGTCTATGTCCTGATGATAGGTTCTCCTCAGAGTATAACTCCATGTCTGTGTCCTGATGATAGGTTCTCCTCAGAGTGTAACTCCATGTCTGTGTCCTGATGATAGGTTCTCCTCAGAGTGTAACTCGATGTCTGTGTCCTGATGATAGGTTCTCCTCAGAGTGTAACTCCATGTCTATTATCTGATGATAGGTTCTCCTCAGAGTGAAACTCCATCTCTATTATCTGATGATAGGTTCTCCTCAGAGTGTAACTCCATGTCTGTGTCCTGATGATAGGTTCTCCTCAGAGTGTAACTCCATGTCTGTGTCCTGATGGTAGGTTCTCCTCAGAGTGTAACTCTATGTCTGTGTCCTGATGATAGGTTCTCCTCAGAGTGTAACTCCATGTCTATGTCCTGATGATAGGTTCTCCTCAGAGTGTAACTCCATGTCTATGTCCTGATGATAGGTTCTCCTCAGAGTGTAACTCCATGTCTATTATCTGATGATAGGTTCTCCTCAGAGTATAACTCCATGTCTATTATCTGATGATAGGTTCTTTTCAGATTGTAACTCCATGTCTATTACCTGATGATAGGTTCTCCTCAGAGTGTAACTCCGTGTCTGTGTCCTGATGATAGGTTCTCCTCAGAGTGTAACTCCATGTCTCTGTCCTGATGATAGGTTCTCCTCAGAGTGTAACTCCATGTCTATTACCTGATGATAGGTTCTCCTCAGAGTGTAACTCCGTGTCTGTGTCCTGATGATAGGTTCTCCTCAGAGAGTAACTCCATGTCTGTGTCCTGATGATAGGTTCTCCTCAGAGTGTAACTCCATGTCTGTGTCCTGATGATAGGTTCTCCTCAGAGTGTAACTCCATGTCTATTATCTGATGATAGGTTCTCCTCAGAGTGTAACTCCATGTCTATGTCCTGATGATAGGTTCTCCTCAGAGTGTAACTCCATGTCTGTGTCCTGATGATAGGTTCTCCTCAGAGTGTAACTCCATGTCTATGTCCTGATGATAGGTTCTCCTCAGAGTATAACTCCATGTCTGTGTCCTGATGATAGGTTCTCCTCAGAGTGTAACTCCATGTCTATGTCCTGATGATAGGTTCTCCTCAGAGTGTAACTCCATGTCTATGTCCTGATGATAGGTTCTCCTCAGAGTATAACTCCATGTCTATTATCTGATGATAGGTTCTCCTCAGAGTGTAACTCCATGTCTATTATCTGATGATAGGTTCTCCTCAGAGTGTAACTCCATGTCTGTGTCCTGATGATAGGTTCTCCTCAGAGTGTAACTCCATGTCTATGTCCTGATGATAGGTTCTCCTCAGAGTATAACTCCATGTCTGTGTCCTGATGATAGGTTCTCCTCAGAGTGTAACTCCATGTCTGTGTCCTGATGATAGGTTCTCCTCAGAGTGTAACTCGATGTCTGTGTCCTGATGATAGGTTCTCCTCAGAGTGTAACTCCATGTCTATTATCTGATGATAGGTTCTCCTCAGAGTGTAACTCCATGTCTATTATCTGATGATAGGTTCTCCTCAGAGTGTAACTCCATGTCTGTGTCCTGATGATAGGTTCTCCTCAGAGTGTAACTCCATGTCTGTGTCCTGATGGTAGGTTCTCCTCAGAGTGTAACTCTATGTCTGTGTCCTGATGATAGGTTCTCCTCAGAGTGTAACTCCATGTCTATGTCCTGATGATAGGTTCTCCTCAGAGTGTAACTCCATGTCTATGTCCTGATGATAGGTTCTCCTCAGAGTGTAACTCCATGTCTATTATCTGATGATAGGTTCTCCTCAGCGTGTAACTCCATGTCTATTATCTGATGATAGGTTCTCCTCAGCGTGTAACTCCATGTCTATTATCTGATGATAGGTTCTCCTCAGAGTATAACTCCATGTCTATTATCTGATGATAGGTTCTTTTCAGATTGTAACTCCATGTCTATTACCTGATGATAGGTTCTCCTCAGAGTGTAACTCCGTGTCTGTGTCCTGATGATAGGTTCTCCTCAGAGTGTAACTCCATGTCTGTGTCCTGATGATAGGTTCTCCTCAGAGTGTAACTCCATGTCTATTACCTGATGATAGGTTCTCCTCAGAGTGTAACTCCGTGTCTGTGTCCTGATGATAGGTTCTCCTCAGAGAGTAACTCCATGTCTGTGTCCTGATGATAGGTTCTCCTCAGAGTGTAACTCCATGTCTGTGTCCTGATGATAGGTTCTCCTCAGAGTGTAACTCCATGTCTATTATCTGATGATAGGTTCTCCTCAGAGTGTAACTCCATGTCTATGTCCTGATGATAGGTTCTCCTCAGAGTGTAACTCCATGTCTGTGTCCTGATGATAGGTTCTCCTCAGAGTGTAACTCCATGTCTATGTCCTGATGATAGGTTCTCCTCAGAGTGTAACTCCATGTCTATGTCCTGATGATAGGTTCTCCTCAGAGTATAACTCCATGTCTATTATCTGATGATAGGTTCTCCTCAGAGTGTAACTCCATGTCTATTATCTGATGATAGGTTCTCCTCAGAGTGTAACTCCATGTCTGTGTCCTGATGATAGGTTCTCCTCAGTGTAACTCCATGTCTATGTCCTGATGATAGGTTCTCCTCAGAGTGTAACTCCATGTCTATTATCTGATGATGGGTTCTCCTCAGAGTGTAACTCCATGTCTATGTCCTGATGATAGGTTCTCCTCAGAGTGTAACTCCATGTCTATGTCCTGATGATAGGTTCTCCTTAGAGTGTAACTCCATGTCTGTGTCCTGATAATAGGTTCTCCTTAGAGTGTAACTCCATGTCTATTATCTGATGATAGGTTCTCCTCAGAGTGTAACTCCATGTCTGTGTCCTGATGATAGGTTCTCCTTAGAGTGTAACTCCATGTCTATTACCTGATGATAGGTCCTCCTCAGAGTGTAACTCCATGTCTATTACCTGATGATAGGTCCTCCTCAGAGTGTAACTCCATGTCTATTATCTGATGATAGGTTCTCCTCAGAGTGTAACTCCATGTCTATTACCTGATGATAGGTCCTCATCAGAGTGTAACTCCATGTCTATTATCTGATGATAGGTTCTCCTCAGAGTGTAACTCCATGTCTATGCCCTGATGATAGGTTCTCCTCAGAGTGTAACTCCATGTCTGTGTCCTGATGATAGGTTCTCCTCAGAGTGTACCTCCATGTCTGTGTCCTGATGATAGGTTCTCCTCAGAGTGTAACTCCATGTCTATTACCTGATGATAGGTTCTCCTCAGAGTGTAACTCCATGTCTGTGTCCTGATGATAGGTTCTCCTCAGAGTGTAACTCCATGTCTATTACCTGATGATAGGTTCTCCTCAGAGTGTAACTCCATGTCTGTGTCCTGATGATAGGTTCTCCTCAAAGTATAACTCCATGTCTATGTCCTGATGATAGGTCCTCCTCAGAGTGTAACTCCATGTCTAATATCTGATGATAGGTTCTCCTCAGAGTGTAACTCCATGTCTGTGTTCTGATGATAGGTTCTCCTCAGAGTGTAACTCCATGTCTGTGTCCTGATTATAGGTTCTCCTCAGTGTAACTCCATGTCTATGTCCTGATGATAGGTTCTCCTCAGAGTGTAACTCCATGTCTATGTCCTGATGATAGGTTCTCCTCAGAGTGTAACTCCATGTCTATTATCTGATGATAGGTTCTCCTCAGAGTGTAACTCCATGTCTGTGTCCTGATGATAGGTTCTCCTTAGAGTGTAACACCATGTCTATTATCTGATGATAGGTTCTCCTCAGAGTGTAACTCCATGTCTATGTCCTGATGATAGGTTCTCCTCAGAGTGTAACTCCATGTCTATTATCTGATGATAGGTTCTCCTCAGAGTGTAACTCCATGTCTATTATCTGATGATAGGTTCTCCTCAGAGTGTAACTCCATGTCTGTGTCCTGATGATAGGTTCTCCTCAGAGTTTAACTCCATGTCTGTATCCTGATGATAGGTTCTCCTCAGAGTGTAACTCCATGTCTATGTCCTGATGATAGGTTCTCCTCAGAGTGTAACTCCATGTCTATTATCTGATGATAGGTTCTCCTCAGAGTGTAACTCCATGTCTATTACCTGATGATAGGTTCTCCTCAGAGTGTAGCTCCATGTCTATTATCTGATGATAGGTTCTCCTCAGAGTGTAACTCCATGTCTGTGTCCTGATGATAGGTTCTCCTCAGAGTGTAACTCCATGTCTATGTCCTGATGATAGGTTCTCCTTAGAGTATAACTCCATGTCTATAATCTGATGATAGGTTCTCCTCAGAGTGTAACTCCATGTCTATTACCTGATGATAGGTTCTCCTCAGAGTGTAACTCCATGTCTGTGTCCTGATGATAGGTTCTCCTAGAGTGTAACTCCATGTCTGTGTCCTGATGATAGGTTCTCCTCAGAGTGTAACTCCATGTCTATTATCTGATGATAGGTTCTCCTCAGAGTGTAACTCCATGTCTGTGTCCTGATGATAGGTTCTCCTCAGAGTGTAACTCCATGTCTATTATCTGATGATAGGTTCTCCTCAGAGTGTAACTCCATGTCTATGTCCTGATGATAGGTTCTCCTCAGAGTGTAACTCCATGTCTATTATCTGATGATAGGTTCTCCTTAGAGTGTAACTCCATGTCTGTGTCCTGATGATAGGTTCTCCTTAGAGTGTAACACCATGTCTATTATCTGATGATAGGTTCTCCTCAGAGTGTAACTCCATGTCTATGTCCTGATGATAGGTTCTCCTCAGAGTGTAACTCCATGTCTATTATCTGATGATAGGTTCTCCTCAGAGTGTAACTCCATGTCTGTGTCCTGATGATAGGTTCTCCTTAGAGTGTAACACCATGTCTATTATCTGATGATAGGTTCTCCTCAGAGTGTAACTCCATGTGTATGTCCTGATGATAGGTTCTCCTCAGAGTGTAACTCCATGTCTATTATCTGATGATAGGTTCTCCTCAGAGTGTAACTCCATGTCTATTATCTGATGATAGGTTCTCCTCAGAGTGTAACTCCATGTCTGTGTCCTGATGATAGGTTCTCCTCAGAGTGTAACTCCATGTCTGTATCCTGATGATAGGTTCTCCTCAGAGTGTAACTCCATGTCTATGTCCTGATGATAGGTTCTCCTCAGAGTGTAACTCCATGTCTATTATCTGATGATAGGTTCTCCTCAGAGTGTAACTCCATGTCTATGTCCTGATGATAGGTTCTCCTCAGAGTGTAACTCCATGTCTGTGTCCTGATGATAGGTTCTCCTCAGTGTAACTCCATGTCTATGTCCTGATGATAGGTTCTCCTCAGAGTGTAACTCCATGTCTATTATCTGATGATGGGTTCTCCTCAGAGTGTAACTCCATGTCTATGTCCTGATGATAGGTTCTCCTCAGAGTGTAACTCCATGTCTATGTCCTGATGATAGGTTCTCCTTAGAGTGTAACTCCATGTCTGTGTCCTGATAATAGGTTCTCCTTAGAGTGTAACTCCATGTCTATTATCTGATGATAGGTTCTCCTCAGAGTGTAACTCCATGTCTGTGTCCTGATGATAGGTTCTCCTTAGAGTGTAACTCCATGTCTATTACCTGATGATAGGTCCTCCTCAGAGTGTAACTCCATGTCTATTACCTGATGATAGGTCCTCCTCAGAGTGTAACTCCATGTCTATTATCTGATGATAGGTTCTCCTCAGAGAGCAACTCCATGTCTGTGTCCTGATGATAGGTTCTCCTCAGAGTGTAACTCCATGTCTGTGTCCTGATGATAGGTTCTCCTCAGAGTGTAACTCCATGTCTGTGTCCTGATGATAGGTTCTCCTCAGAGTGTAACTCCATGTCTATTACCTGATGATAGGTTCTCCTCAGAGTGTAACTCCATGTCTGTGTCCTGATGATAGGTTCTCCTCAGAGTGTAACTCCATGTCTTTTACCTGATGATAGGTTCTCCTCAGAGTGTAACTCCATGTCTGTGTCCTGATGATAGGTTCTCCTCAAAGTATAACTCCATGTCTATGTCCTGATGATAGGTCCTCCTCAGAGTGTAACTCCATGTCTATTATCTGATGATAGGTTCTCCTCAGAGTGTAACTCCATGTCTGTGTTCTGATGATAGGTTCTCCTCAGAGTGTAACTCCATGTCTGTGTCCTGATGATAGGTTCTCCTCAGTGTAACTCCATGTCTATGTCCTGATGATAGGTTCTCCTCAGAGTGTAACTCCATGTCTGTCTCCTGATGATAGGTTCTCCTCAGAGTGTAACTCCATGTCTATTATCTGATGATGGGTTCTCCTCAGAGTGTAACTCCATGTCTATGTCCTGATGATAGGTTCTCCTTAGAGTGTAACTCCATGTCTGTGTCCTGATGATAGGTTCTCCTCAGAGTGTAACTCATGTCTGTGTCCTGATGATAGGTTCTCCTTAGAGTGTAACTCCATGTCTGTGTCCTGATGATAGGTTCTCCTCAGTGTAACTCCATGTCTATGTCCTGATGATAGGTTCTCCTCAGAGTGTAACTCCATGTCTGTGTCCTGATGATAGGTTCTCCTCAGAGTGTAACTCCATGTCTATTATCTGATGATGGGTTCTCCTCAGAGTGTAAATCCATGTCTATGTCCTGATGATAGGTTCTCCTTAGAGTGTAACTCCATGTCTATGTCCTGATGATAGGTTCTCCTTAGAGTGTAACTCCATGTCTATTATCTGATGATAGGTTCTCCTCAGAGTGTAACTCCATGTCTATGTCCTGATGATAGGTTCTCCTCAGAGTGTAACTCCATGTCTGTGTCCTGATGATAGGTTCTCCTCAGAGTGTAACTCCATGTCTATTACCTGATGATAGGTTCTCCTCAGAGTGTAACTCCATGTCTGTGTCCTGATGATAGGTTCTCCTCAGAGTGTAACTCCATGTCTATTACCTGATGATAGGTTCTCCTCAGAGTGTAACTCCATGTCTGTGTCCTGATGATAGGTTCTCCTCAGAGTATAACTCCATGTCTATGTCCTGATGATAGGTCCTCCTCAGAGTGTAACTCCATGTCTATTATCTGATGATAGGTTCTCCTCAGAGTGTAACTCCATGTCTGTGTCCTGATGATAGGTTCTCCTCAGAGTGTAACTCCATGTCTGTGTCCTGATGATAGGTTCTCCTCAGTGTAACTCCATGTCTATGTCCTGATGATAGGTTCTCCTCAGAGTGTAACTCCATGTCTGTGTCCTGATGATAGGTTCTCCTCAGAGTGTAACTCCATGTCTATTATCTGATGATGGGTTCTCCTCAGAGTGTAACTCCATGTCTATTTCCTGATGATAGGTTCTCCTTAGAGTGTAACTCCATGTCTATGTCCTGATGATAGGTTCTCCTTACAGTGTAACTCCATGTCTGTGTCCTGATGATAGGTTCTCCTCAGAGTGTAACTCCATGTCTGTGTCCTGATGATAGGTTCTCCTTAGAGTGTAACTCCATGTCTGTGTCCTGATGATAGGTTCTCCTCAGTGTAACTCCATGTCTATGTCCTGATGATAGGTTCTCCTCAGAGTGTAACTCCATGTCTGTGTCCTGATGATAGGTTCTCCTCAGAGTGTAACTCCATGTCTATTATCTGATGATGGGTTCTCCTCAGAGTGTAAATCCATGTCTATGTCCTGATGATAGGTTCTCCTTAGAGTGTAACTCCATGTCTATGTCCTGATGATAGGTTCTCCTTAGAGTGTAACTCCATGTCTGTGTCCTGATGATAGGTTCTCCTTAGAGTGTAACACCATGTCTATTATCTGATGATAGGTTCTCCTCACAGTGTAACTCCATGTCTATGTCCTGATGATAGGTTCTCCTCAGAGTGTAACTCCATGTCTATGTCCTGATGATAGGTTCTCCTCAGAGTGTAACTACATGTCTATTATCTGATGATAGGTTCTCCTCAGAGTGTAACTCCATGTCTATTATCTGATGATAGGTTCTCCTCAGAGTGTAACTCCATGTCTATGTCCTGATGATAGGTTCTCCTCAGAGTGTAACTCCATGTCTATTATCTGATGATAGGTTCTCCTCAGAGTGTAACTCCATGTCTATTATCTGATGATAGGTTCTCCTCAGAGTGTAACTCCATGTCTGTGTCCTGATGATAGGTTCTCCTCAGAGTGTAACTCCATGTCTGTATCCTGATGATAGGTTCTCCTCAGAGTGTAACTCCATGTCTATGTCCTGATGATAGGTTCTCCTCAGAGTGTAACTCCATGTCTATTATCTGATGATAGGTTCTACTCAGAGTGTAACTCCATGTCTATTACCTGATGATAGGTTCTCCTCAGAGTGTAACTCTATGTCTATGTCCTGATGATAGGTTCTCCTCAGAGTGTAACTCCATGTCTATTATCTGATGATAGGTTCTCCTCAGAGTGTAACTCCATGTCTATTACCTGATGATAGGTTCTCCTCAGAGTGTAACTCCATGTCTATTATCTGATGATAGGTTCTCCTCAGAGTGTAACTCCATGTCTGTGTCCTGATGATAGGTTCTCCTCAGTGTAACTCCATGTCTATGTCCTGATGATAGGTTCTCCTCAGAGTGTAACTCCATGTCTATTATCTGATGATGGGTTCTCCTCAGAGTGTAACTCCATGTCTATGTCCTGATGATAGGTTCTCCTCAGAGTGTAACTCCATGTCTATGTCCTGATGATAGGTTCTCCTCAGAGTGTAACTCCATGTCTGTGTCCTGATGATAGGTTCTCCTCAGAGTGTAACTCCATGTCTATGTCCTGATGATAGGTTCTCCTCAGAGTGTAACTCCATGTCTATTATCTGATGATAGGTTCTCCTTAGAGTGTAACTCCATGTCTATGTCCTGATGATAGGTTCTCCTTAGAGTGTAACTCCATGTCTGTGTCCTGATGATAGGTTCTCCTTAGAGTGTAACACCATGTCTATTATCTGATGATAGGTTCTCCTCAGAGTGTAACTCCATGTCTATGTCCTGATGATAGGTTCTCCTTAGAGTGTAACTCCATGTGTGTGTCCTGATGATAGGTTCTCCTTAGAGTGTAACTCCATGTCTGTGTCCTGATAATAGGTTCTCCTTAGAGTGTAACTCCATGTCTATTATCTGATGATAGGTTCTCCTCAGAGTGTAACTCCATGTCTGTGTCCTGATGATAGGTTCTCCTTAAAGTGTAACTCCATGTCTATTACCTGATGATAGGTCCTCCTCAGAGTGTAACTCCATGTCTATTATCTGATGATAGGTTCTCCTCAGAGTGTAACTCCATGTCTATTACCTGATGATAGGTCCTCCTCAGAGTGTAACTCCATGTCTATTATCTGATGATAGGTTCTCCTCAGAGTGTAACTCCATGTCTATTACCTGATGATAGGTCCTCCTCAGAGTGTAACTCCATGTCTATTATCTGATGATAGGTTCTCCTCAGAGTGTAACTCCATGTCTATGTCCTGATGATAGGTTCTCCTCAGAGTGTAACTCCATGTCTGTGTCCTGATGATAGGTTCTCCTCAGAGTGTAACTCCATGTCTGTGTCCTGATGATAGGTTCTCCTCAGAGTGTATCTCCATGTCTATTACCTGATGATAGGTTCTCCTCAGAGTGTAACTCCATATCTATGTCCTGATGATAGGTTCTCCTCAGAGTGTAACTCCATGTCTATGTCCTGATGATAGGTTCTCCTCAGAGTGTATCTTCATGTCTATTACCTGATGATAGGTTCTCCTCAGAGTGTAACTCCATGTCTATGTCCTGATGGTAGGTTCTCCTCAGAGTGTAACTCCATGTCTATTATCTGATGATAGGTTCTCCTCAGAGTATAACTCCATGTCTATTATCTGATGATAGGTTCTCCTCAGCGTGTAACTCCATGTCTATTATCTGATGATAGGTTCTCCTCAGAGTTTAACTCCATGTCTATTATCTGATGATAGGTTCTCCTCAGAGTATAACTCCATGTCTATTATCTGATGATAGGTTCTCCTCAGAGTGTAACTCCATGTCTGTGTCCTGATGATAGGTTCTCCTCAGAGTGTAACTCCGTGTCTGTGTCCTGATGATAGGTTCTCCTCAGAGTGTAACTCCATGTCTGTGTACTGATGATAGGTTCTCCTCAGAGTGTAACTTCATGTCTGTGTCCTGATGATAGGTTCTCCTCAGAGTGTAACTCCATGTCTATTATCTGATGATAGGTTCTCCTCAGAGTGTAACTCCATGTCTATGTCCTGATGATAGGTTCTCCTCAGAGTGTAACTCCATGTCTGTGTCCTGATGATAGGTTCTCCTCAGAGTGTAACTCCATGTCTGTGTCCTGATGATAGGTTCTCCTCAGAGTGTAACTCCATGTCTATTATCTGATGATAGGTTCTCCTCAGAGTGTAACTCCATGTCTGTGTCCTGATGATAGGTTCTCCTCAGAGTGTAACTCCATGTCTATGTCCTGATGATAGGTTCTCCTCAGAGTGTAACTCCATGTCTGTGTCCTGATGATAGGTTCTCCTCAGAGTGTAACTCCATGTCTGTGTCCTGATGATAGTTTCTCCTCAGAGTGTAACTCCATGTCTATTATCTGATGATAGCTTCTCCTCAGAGTGTAACTCCATGTCTGTGTCCTGATGATAGGTTCTCCTCAGAGTGTAACTCGATGTCTGTGTCCTGATGATAGGTTCTCCTCAGAGTGTAACTCCATGTCTATTATCTGATGATAGGTTCTCCTCAGAGTATAACTCCATGTCTATTATCTGATGATAGGTTCTCCTCAGAGTGTAACTCCATGTCTATTATCTGATGATAGGTTCTCCTCAGAGTGTAACTCCATGTCTGTGTCCTGATGATAGGTTCTCCTCAGAGTGTAACTCCATGTCTATTATCTGATGATAGGTTCTCCTCAGAGTGTAACTCCATGTCTATATCCTGATGATAGGTTCTCCTCAGAGTGTAACTCCATGTCTATTACCTGATGATAGGTTCTCCTCAGAGTGTAACTCCATGTCTATGTCCTGATGATGGGTTCTCCTCAGAGTGTAACTCCATGTCTGTGTCCTGATGATAGGTTCTCCTCAGAGTGTAACTCCATGTCTGTGTCCTGATGATAGGTTCTCCTCAGAGTGTAACTCCATGTCTATGTCCTGATGATAGGTTCTCCTCAGAGTGTAACTCCATGTCTATTATCTGATGATAGGTTCTCCTCAGAGTAAAACTCCATGTCTATGTCCTGATGATTAGTTCACCTCAGAGTGTAACTCCATGTCTATTATCTGATGATAGGTTCTCCTCAGAGTGTAACTCCATGTCTATTATCTGATGATAGGTTCTCCTCAGAGTGTAACTCCATGTCTGTGTCCTGATGATAGGTTCTCCTCAGAGTGTAACTCCATGTCTATGTCCTGATGATAGGTTCTCCTCATAGTGTAACTCCATGTCTACTATCTGATGATAGGTTCTCCTCAGAGTGTAACTCCATGTCTATGTCCTGATGATAGGTTCTCCTCAGAGTGTAACTCCATGTCTATGTCCTGATGATAGGTTCTCCTCAAAGTGTAACTCCATGTCTGTGTCCTGATGATAGGTTCTCCTCAGAGTGTAACTCCATGTCTATTATCTGATGATAGATTCTCCTCAGAGTGTAACTCCATGTCTATGTACTGATGATAGGTTCTCCTCAGAGTGTAACTCCATGTCTGTGTCCTGATGATAGGTTCTCCTCAGAGTGTAACTCCATCTCTATTACCTGATGATAGGTTCTCCTCAGAGTGTAACTCCATGTCTGTGTCCTGATGATAGGTTCTCCTCAGAGTGTAACTCCATTTCTGTGTCCTGATGATAGGTTCTCCTCAGAGTGTAACTCCATGTCTGTGTCCTGATGATAGGTTCTCCTCAGAGTGTAACTCCATGTCTATTATCTGATGATAGGTTCTCCTCAGAGTGTAACTCCATGTCTATTACCTGATGATAGGTTCTCCTCAGAGTGTAACTCCATGTCTATGTCCTGATGATAGGTTCTCCTCAGAGTGTAACTCCATGTCTGTGTCCTGATGATAGGTTCTCCTCAGAGTGTAACTCCATGTCTATGTCCTGATGATAGGTTCTCCTCAGAGTGTAACTCCATGTCTATTATCTGATGATAGGTTCTCCTCAGAGTGTAACTCCATGTCTGTGTCCTGATGATAGGTTCTCCTCAGAGTGTAACTCCATGTCTATGTCCTGATGATAGGTTCTCCTCAGAGTGTAACTCCATGTCTATTATCTGATGATAGGTTCTCCTCAGAGTGTAACTCCATGTCTGTGTCCTGATGATAGGTTCTCCTCAGAGTGTAACTCCATGTCTATTATCTGATGATAGGTTCTCCTCAGAGTGTAACTCCATGTCTATTACCTGATGATAGGTTCTCCTCAGAGTGTAACTCCATGTCTGTGTCCTGATGATAGGTTCTCCTCAGAGTGTAACTCCATGTCTATTATCTGATGATAGTTTCTCCTCAGAGTGTAACTCCATGTCTATTACCTGATGATAGGTTCTCCTCAGAGTGTAACTCCATGTCTATGTCCTGATGATAGGTTCTCCTCAGAGTGTAACTCCATGTCTGTGTCCTGATGATAGGTTCTCCTCAGAGTGTAACTCCATGTCTATGTCCTGATGATAGGTTCTCCTCAGAGTGTAACTCCATGTCTATTATCTGATGATAGGTTCTCCTCAGAGTGTAACTCCATGTCTATTATCTGATGATAGGTTCTCCTCAGAGTGTAACTCCATGTCTGTGTCCTGATGATAGGATCTCCTCAGAGTGTAACTCCATGTCTGTGTCCTGATGATAGGTTCTCCTCAGAGTGTAACTCCATGTCTATTATCTGATGATAGCTTCTCCTCAGAGTGTAACTCCATGTCTTTTATCTGATGATAGGTTCTCCTCAGAGTGTAACTCCATGTCTATTATCTGATGATAGGTTCTCCTCAGCGTGTAACTCCATGTCTATTATCTGATGATAGGTTCTCCTCAGAGTATAACTCCATGTCTATTATCTGATGATAGGTTCTCCTCAGAGTATAACTCCATGTCTATTATCTGATAGGTTCTCCTCAGAGTGTAACTCCATGTGTACTACCTGATGATAGGTTCTCCTCAGAGTGTAACTCCATGTCTATGTCCTGATGATAGGTTCTCCTCAGAGTGTAACTCCATGTCTGTGTCCTGATGATAGGTTCTCCTCAGAGTGTAACTCTGTGTCTGTGTCCTGATGATAGGTTCTCCTCAGAGTGTAACTCCATGTCTGTGTACTGATGATAGGTTCTCCTCAGAGTGTAACTCCATGTCTGTGTCCTGATGATAGGTTCTCCTCAGAGTGTAACTCCATGTCTATTATCTGATGATAGGTTCTCCTCAGAGTGTAACTCCATGTCTATGTCCTGATGATAGGTTCTCCTCAGAGTGTAACTCCATGTCTGTGTCCTGATGATAGGTTCTCCTCAGAGTGTAACTCCATGTCTATTATCTGATGATAGGTTCTCCTCAGAGTGTAACTCCATGTCTGTGTCCTGATGATAGGTTCTCCTCAGAGTGTAACTCCATGTCTATGTCCTGATGATAGGTTCTCCTCAGAGTGTAACTCCATGTCTGTGTCCTGATGATAGGTTCTCCTCAGAGTGTAACTCCATGTCTGTGTCCTGATGATAGTTTCTCCTCAGAGTGTAACTCCATGTCTATTATCTGATGATAGCTTCTCCTCAGAGTGTAACTCCATGTCTGTGTCCTGATGATAGGTTCTCCTCAGAGTGTAACTCGATGTCTGTGTCCTGATGATAGGTTCTCCTCAGAGTGTAACTCCATGTCTATTATCTGATGATAGGTTCTCCTCAGAGTATAACTCCATGTCTATTATCTGATGATAGGTTCTCCTCAGAGTGTAAATCCATGTCTATTATCTGATGATAGGTTCTCCTCAGAGTGTAACTCCATGTCTGTGTCCTGATGATAGGTTCTCCTCAGAGTGTAACTCCATGTCTATGTCCTGATGATAGGTTCTCCTCAGAGCATAACTCCATGTCTGTGTCCTGATGATAGGTTCTCCTCAGAGTGTAACTCCATGTCTGTGTCCTGATGATAGGTTCTCCTCAGAGTGTAACTCGATGTCTGTGTCCTGATGATAGGTTCTCCTCAGAGTGTAACTCCATGTCTATTATCTGATGATAGGTTCTCCTCAGAGTATAACTCCATGTCTATTATCTGATGATAGGTTCTCCTCAGAGTGTAACTCCATGTCTATTATCTGATGATAGGTTCTCCTCAGAGTGTAACTCCATGTCTGTGTCCTGATGATAGGTTCTCCTCAGAGTGTAACTCCATGTCTATGTCCTGATGATAGGTTCTCCTCAGAGTATAACTCCATGTCTGTGTCCTGATGATAGGTTCTCCTCAGAGTGTAACTCCATGTCTGTGTCCTGATGATAGGTTCTCCTCAGAGTGTAACTCGATGTCTGTGTCCTGATGATAGGTTCTCCTCAGAGTGTAACTCCATGTCTATTATCTGATGATAGGTTCTCCTCAGAGTGTAACTCCATGTCTGTGTCCTGATGATAGGTTCTCCTCAGAGTGTAACTCCATGTCTGTGTCCTGATGGTAGGTTCTCCTCAGAGTGTAACTCTATGTCTGTGTCCTGATGATAGGTTCTCCTCAGAGTGTAACTCCATGTCTATGTCCTGATGATAGGTTCTCCTCAGAGTGTAACTCCATGTCTATGTCCTGATGATAGGTTCTCCTCAGAGTGTAACTCCATGTCTATTATCTGATGATAGGTTCTCCTCAGAGTGTAACTCCATGTCTGTGTCCTGATGATAGGTTCTCCTCAGAGTGTAACTCCATGTCTGTGTCCTGATGATAGGTTCTCCTCAGAGTGTAACTCCATGTCTGTGTCCTGATGATAGGTTCTCCTCAGAGTATAACTCCATGTCTATTATCTGATGATAGGTTCTCCTCAGAGTGTAACTCCATGTCTATTATCTGATGATAGGTTCTCCTCAGAGTGTAACTCCATGTCTATTATCTGATGATAGGTTCTCCTCAGAGTGTAACTCCATGTCTATTATCTGATGATAGGTTCTCCTCAGAGTGTAACTCCATGTCTGTGTCCTGATGATAGGTTCTCCTCAGAGTGTAACTCCATGTCTGTGTCCTGATGATAGGTTCTCCTCAGAGTGTAACTCCATGTCTGTGTCCTGATGATAGGTTCTCCTCAGAGTGTAAGTCCATGTCTGTGTCCTGATGATAGGTTCTCCTCAGAGTGTAACTCCATGTCTATTATCTGATGATAGGTTCTCCTCAGAGTGTAACTCCATGTCTATGTCCTGATGATAGGTTCTCCTCAGAGTGTAACTCCATGTCTATTATCTGATGATAGGTTCTCCTCAGAGTGTAACTCCATGTCTGTGTCCTGATGATAGGTTCTCCTCAGAGTGTAACTCCATGTCTGTGTCCTGATGATAGTTTCTCCTCAGAGTGTAACTCCATGTCTATTATCTGATGATAGCTTCTCCTCAGAGTGTAACTCCATGTCTGTGTCCTGATGATAGGTTCTCCTCAGAGTGTAACTCGATGTCTGTGTCCTGATGATAGGTTCTCCTCAGAGTGTAACTCCATGTCTATTATCTGATGATAGGTTCTCCTCAGAGTATAACTCCATGTCTATTATCTGATGATAGGTTCTCCTCAGAGTGTAACTCCATGTCTATTATCTGATGATAGGTTCTCCTCAGAGTGTAACTCCATGTCTGTGTCCTGATGATAGGTTCTCCTCAGAGTGTAACTCCATGTCTATTATCTGATGATAGGTTCTCCTCAGAGTGTAACTCCATGTCTATATCCTGATGATAGGTTCTCCTCAGAGTGTAACTCCATGTCTATTACCTGATGATAGGTTCTCCTCAGAGTGTAACTCCATGTCTATGTCCTGATGATAGGTTCTCCTCAGAGTGTAACTCCATGTCTGTGTCCTGATGATAGGTTCTCCTCAGAGTGTAACTCCATGTCTGTGTCCTGATGATAGGTTCTCCTCAGAGTGTAACTCCATGTCTATGTCCTGATGATAGGTTCTCCTCAGAGTGTAACTCCATGTCTATTATCTGATGATAGGTTCTCCTCAGAGTGTAACTCCATGTCTATGTCCTGATGATTAGTTCACCTCAGAGTGTAACTCCATGTCTATTATCTGATGATAGGTTCTCCTCAGAGTGTAACTCCATGTCTATATCCTGATGATAGGTTCTCCTCAGAGTGTAACTCCATGTCTATGTCCTGATGATAGGTTCTCCTCAGAGTGTAACTCCATGTCTATGTCCTGATGATAGGTTCTCCTCAAAGTGTAACTCCATGTCTGTGTCCTGATGATAGGTTCTCCTCAGAGTGTAACTCCATGTCTATTATCTGATGATAGATTCTCCTCAGAGTGTAACTCCATGTCTATGTACTGATGATAGGTTCTCCTCAGAGTGTAACTCCATGTCTGTGTCCTGATGATAGGTTCTCCTCAGAGTGTAACTCCATGTCTATTACCTGATGATAGGTTCTCCTCAGAGTGTAACTCCATGTCTGTGTCCTGATGATAGGTTCTCCTCAGAGTGTAACTCCATGTCTGTGTCCTGATGATAGGTTCTCCTCAGAGTGTAACTCCATGTCTGTGTCCTGATGATAGGTTCTCCTCAGAGTGTAACTCCATGTCTATTATCTGATGATAGGTTCTCCTCAGAGTGTAACTCCATGTCTATTATCTGATGATAGGTTCTCCTCAGCGTGTAACTCCATGTCTATTATCTCATGATAGGTTCTCCTCAGAGTATAACTCCATGTCTATTATCTGATGATAGGTTCTCCTCAGAGTGTAACTCCATGTGTACTACCTGATGATAGGTTCTCCTCAGAGTGTAACTCCATGTCTATGTCCTGATGATAGGTTCTCCTCAGAGTGTAACTCCATGTCTGTGTCCTGATGATAGGTTCTCCTCAGAGTGTAACTCCGTGTCTGTGTCCTGATGATAGGTTCTCCTCAGAGTGTAACTCCATGTCTGTGTACTGATGATAGGTTCTCCTCAGAGTGTAACTCCATGTCTGTGTCCTGATGATAGGTTCTCCTCAGAGTGTAACTCCATGTCTATTATCTGATGATAGGTTCTCCTCAGAGTGTAACTCCATGTCTATTATCTGATGATAGGTTCTCCTCAGAGTGTAACTCCATGTCTGTGTCCTGATGATAGGTTCTCCTCAGAGTGTAACTCCATGTCTATGTCCTGATGATAGGTTCTCCTCAGAGTGTAACTCCATGTCTGTGTCCTGATGATAGGTTCTCCTCAGAGTGTAACTCCATGTCTGTGTCCTGATGATAGTTTCTCCTCAGAGTGTAACTCCATGTCTATTATCTGATGATAGCTTCTCCTCAGAGTGTAACTCCATGTCTGTGTCCTGATGATAGGTTCTCCTCAGAGTGTAACTCGATGTCTGTGTCCTGATGATAGGTTCTCCTCAGAGTGTAACTCCATGTCTATTATCTGATGATAGGTTCTCCTCAGAGTATAACTCCATGTCTATTATCTGATGATAGGTTCTCCTCAGAGTGTAACTCCATGTCTATTATCTGATGATAGGTTCTCCTCAGAGTGTAACTCCATGTCTGTGTCCTGATGATAGGTTCTCCTCAGAGTGTAACTCCATGTCTATATCCTGATGATAGGTTCTCCTCAGAGTGTAACTCCATGTCTATTACCTGATGATAGGTTCTCCTCAGAGTGTATCTCCATGTCTATGTCCTGATGATGGGTTCTCCTCAGAGTGTAACTCCATGTCTGTGTCCTGATGATAGGTTCTCCTCAGAGTGTAACTCCATGTCTGTGTCCTGATGATAGGTTCTCCTCAGAGTGTAACTCCATGTCTATGTCCTGATGATAGGTTCTCCTCAGAGTGTAACTCCATGTCTATTATCTGATGATAGGTTCTCCTCAGAGTAAAACTCCATGTCTATGTCCTGATGATTAGTTCACCTCAGAGTGTAACTCCATGTCTATTATCTGATGATAGGTTCTCCTCAGAGTGTAACTCCATGTCTATTATCTGATGATAGGTTCTCCTCAGAGTGTAACTCCATGTCTGTGTCCTGATGATAGGTTCTCCTCAGAGTGTAACTCCATGTCTATGTCCTGATGATAGGTTCTCCTCATAGTGTAACTCCATGTCTACTATCTGATGATAGGTTCTCTTCAGAGTGTAACTCCATGTCTATGTCCTGATGATAGGTTCTCCTCAGAGTGTAACTCCATGTCTATGTCCTGATGATAGGTTCTCCTCAAAGTGTAACTCCATGTCTGTGTCCTGATGATAGGTTCTCCTCAGAGTGTAACTCCATGTCTATTATCTGATGATAGATTCTCCTCAGAGTGTAACTCCATGTCTATGTACTGATGATAGGTTCTCCTCAGAGTGTAACTCCATGTCTGTGTCCTGATGATAGGTTCTCCTCAGAGTGTAACTCCATCTCTATTACCTGATGATAGGTTCTCCTCAGAGTGTAACTCCATGTCTGTGTCCTGATGATAGGTTCTCCTCAGAGTGTAACTCCATTTCTGTGTCCTGATGATAGGTTCTCCTCAGAGTGTAACTCCATGTCTGTGTCCTGATGATAGGTTCTCCTCAGAGTGTAACTCCATGTCTATTATCTGATGATAGGTTCTCCTCAGAGTGTAACTCCATGTCTATTACCTGATGATAGGTTCTCCTCAGAGTGTAACTCCATGTCTATGTCCTGATGATAGGTTCTCCTCAGAGTGTAACTCCATGTCTGTGTCCTGATGATAGGTTCTCCTCAGAGTGTAACTCCATGTCTATGTCCTGATGATAGGTTCTCCTCAGAGTGTAACTCCATGTCTATTATCTGATGATAGGTTCTCCTCAGAGTGTAACTCCATGTCTGTGTCCTGATGATAGGTTCTCCTCAGAGTGTAACTCCATGTCTATGTCCTGATGATAGGTTCTCCTCAGAGTGTAACTCCATGTCTATTATCTGATGATAGGTTCTCCTCAGAGTGTAACTCCATGTCTGTGTCCTGATGATAGGTTCTCCTCAGAGTGTAACTCCATGTCTATTATCTGATGATAGGTTCTCCTCAGAGTGTAACTCCATGTCTATTACCTGATGATAGGTTCTCCTCAGAGTGTAACTCCATGTCTGTGTCCTGATGATAGGTTCTCCTCAGAGTGTAACTCCATGTCTATTATCTGATGATAGTTTCTCCTCAGAGTGTAACTCCATGTCTATTACCTGATGATAGGTTCTCCTCAGAGTGTAACTCCATGTCTATGTCCTGATGATAGGTTCTCCTCAGAGTGTAACTCCATGTCTGTGTCCTGATGATAGGTTCTCCTCAGAGTGTAACTCCATGTCTATGTCCTGATGATAGGTTCTCCTCAGAGTGTAACTCCATGTCTATTATCTGATGATAGGTTCTCCTCAGAGTGTAACTCCATGTCTATTATCTGATGATAGGTTCTCCTCAGAGTGTAACTCCATGTCTATTATCTGATGATAGGTTCTCCTCAGAGTGTAACTCCATGTCTATTATCCTGATGATAGGTTCTCCTCAGAGTGTAACTCCATGTCTAGTGTCCTGATGATAGGTTCTCCTCAGAGTGTAACTCCATGTCTATTATCTGATGATAGCTTCTCCTCAGAGTGTAACTCCATGTCTTTTATCTGATGATAGGTTCTCCTCAGAGTGTAACTCCATGTCTATTATCTGATCATAGGTTCTCCTCAGCGTGTAACTCCATGTCTATTATCTGATGATAGGTTCTCCTCAGAGTATAACTCCATGTCTATTATCTGATGATAGGTTCTCCTCAGAGTATAACTCCATGTCTATTATCTGATGATAGGTTCTCCTCAGAGTGTAACTCCATGTGTACTACCTGATGATAGGTTCTCAGAGTGTAACTCCATGTCTATGTCCTGATGATAGGTTCTCCTCAGAGTGTAACTCCATGTCTGTGTCCTGATGATAGGTTCTCCTCAGAGTGTAACTCTGTGTCTGTGTCCTGATGATAGGTTCTCCTCAGAGTGTAACTCCATGTCTGTGTACTGATGATAGGTTCTCCTCAGAGTGTAACTCCATGTCTGTGTCCTGATGATAGGTTCTCCTCAGAGTGTAACTCCATGTCTATTATCTGATGATAGGTTCTCCTCAGAGTGTAACTCCATGTCTATGTCCTGATGATAGGTTCTCCTCAGAGTGTAACTCCATGTCTGTGTCCTGATGATAGGTTCTCCTCAGAGTGTAACTCCATGTCTGTGTCCTGATGATAGGTTCTCCTCAGAGTGTAACTCCATGTCTATTATCTGATGATAGGTTCTCCTCAGAGTGTAACTCCATGTCTGTGTCCTGATGATAGGTTCTCCTCAGAGTGTAACTCCATGTCTATGTCCTGATGATAGGTTCTCCTCAGAGTGTAACTCCATGTCTGTGTCCTGATGATAGGTTCTCCTCAGAGTGTAACTCCATGTCTGTGTCCTGATGATAGTTTCTCCTCAGAGTGTAACTCCATGTCTATTATCTGATGATAGCTTCTCCTCAGAGTGTAACTCCATGTCTGTGTCCTGATGATAGGTTCTCCTCAGAGTGTAACTCGATGTCTGTGTCCTGATGATAGGTTCTCCTCAGAGTGTAACTCCATGTCTATTATCTGATGATAGGTTCTCCTCAGAGTATAACTCCATGTCTATTATCTGATGATAGGTTCTCCTCAGAGTGTAAATCCATGTCTATTATCTGATGATAGGTTCTCCTCAGAGTGTAACTCCATGTCTGTGTCCTGATGATAGGTTCTCCTCAGAGTGTAACTCCATGTCTGTGTCCTGATGATAGTTTCTCCTCAGAGTGTAACTCCATGTCTATTATCTGATGATAGCTTCTCCTCAGAGTGTAACTCCATGTCTGTGTCCTGATGATAGGTTCTCCTCAGAGTGTAACTCGATGTCTGTGTCCTGATGATAGGTTCTCCTCAGAGTGTAACTCCATGTCTATTATCTGATGATAGGTTCTCCTCAGAGTATAACTCCATGTCTATTATCTGATGATAGGTTCTCCTCAGAGTGTAACTCCATGTCTATTATCTGATGATAGGTTCTCCTCAGAGTGTAACTCCATGTCTGTGTCCTGATGATAGGTTCTCCTCAGAGTGTAACTCCATGTCTATTATCTGATGATAGGTTCTCCTCAGAGTGTAACTCCATGTCTATATCCTGATGATAGGTTCTCCTCAGAGTGTAACTCCATGTCTATTACCTGATGATAGGTTCTCCTCAGAGTGTATCTCCATGTCTATGTCCTGATGATGGGTTCTCCTCAGAGTGTAACTCCATGTCTGTGTCCTGATGATAGGTTCTCCTCAGAGTGTAACTCCATGTCTGTGTCCTGATGATAGGTTCTCCTCAGAGTGTAACTCCATGTCTATGTCCTGATGATAGGTTCTCCTCAGAGTGTAACTCCATGTCTATTATCTGATGATAGGTTCTCCTCAGAGTAAAACTCCATGTCTATGTCCTGATGATTAGTTCACCTCAGAGTGTAACTCCATGTCTATTATCTGATGATAGGTTCTCCTCAGAGTGTAACTCCATGTCTATTATCTGATGATAGGTTCTCCTCAGAGTGTAACTCCATGTCTGTGTCCTGATGATAGGTTCTCCTCAGAGTGTAACTCCATGTCTATGTCCTGATGATAGGTTCTCCTCATAGTGTAACTCCATGTCTACTATCTGATGATAGGTTCTCTTCAGAGTGTAACTCCATGTCTATGTCCTGATGATAGGTTCTCCTCAGAGTGTAACTCCATGTCTATGTCCTGATGATAGGTTCTCCTCAAAGTGTAACTCCATGTCTGTGTCCTGATGATAGGTTCTCCTCAGAGTGTAACTCCATGTCTATTATCTGATGATAGATTCTCCTCAGAGTGTAACTCCATGTCTATGTACTGATGATAGGTTCTCCTCAGAGTGTAACTCCATGTCTGTGTCCTGATGATAGGTTCTCCTCAGAGTGTAACTCCATCTCTATTACCTGATGATAGGTTCTCCTCAGAGTGTAACTCCATGTCTGTGTCCTGATGATAGGTTCTCCTCAGAGTGTAACTCCATTTCTGTGTCCTGATGATAGGTTCTCCTCAGAGTGTAACTCCATGTCTGTGTCCTGATGATAGGTTCTCCTCAGAGTGTAACTCCATGTCTATTATCTGATGATAGGTTCTCCTCAGAGTGTAACTCCATGTCTATTACCTGATGATAGGTTCTCCTCAGAGTGTAACTCCATGTCTATGTCCTGATGATAGGTTCTCCTCAGAGTGTAACTCCATGTCTGTGTCCTGATGATAGGTTCTCCTCAGAGTGTAACTCCATGTCTATGTCCTGATGATAGGTTCTCCTCAGAGTGTAACTCCATGTCTATTATCTGATGATAGGTTCTCCTCAGAGTGTAACTCCATGTCTGTGTCCTGATGATAGGTTCTCCTCAGAGTGTAACTCCATGTCTATGTCCTGATGATAGGTTCTCCTCAGAGTGTAACTCCATGTCTATTATCTGATGATAGGTTCTCCTCAGAGTGTAACTCCATGTCTGTGTCCTGATGATAGGTTCTCCTCAGAGTGTAACTCCATGTCTATTATCTGATGATAGGTTCTCCTCAGAGTGTAACTCCATGTCTATTACCTGATGATAGGTTCTCCTCAGAGTGTAACTCCATGTCTGTGTCCTGATGATAGGTTCTCCTCAGAGTGTAACTCCATGTCTATTATCTGATGATAGTTTCTCCTCAGAGTGTAACTCCATGTCTATTACCTGATGATAGGTTCTCCTCAGAGTGTAACTCCATGTCTATGTCCTGATGATAGGTTCTCCTCAGAGTGTAACTCCATGTCTGTGTCCTGATGATAGGTTCTCCTCAGAGTGTAACTCCATGTCTATGTCCTGATGATAGGTTCTCCTCAGAGTGTAACTCCATGTCTATTATCTGATGATAGGTTCTCCTCAGAGTGTAACTCCATGTCTATTATCTGATGATAGGTTCTCCTCAGAGTGTAACTCCATGTCTATTATCTGATGATAGGTTCTCCTCAGAGTGTAACTCCATGTCTATTATCTGATGATAGGTTCTCCTCAGAGTGTAACTCCATGTCTATTATCTGATGATAGGTTCTCCTCAGAGTGTAACTCCATGTCTGTGTCCTGATGATAGGTTCTCCTCAGAGTGTAACTCCATGTCTATTATCTGATGATAGCTTCTCCTCAGAGTGTAACTCCATGTCTTTTATCTGATGATAGGTTCTCCTCAGAGTGTAACTCCATGTCTATTATCTGATCATAGGTTCTCCTCAGCGTGTAACTCCATGTCTATTATCTGATGATAGGTTCTCCTCAGAGTATAACTCCATGTCTATTATCTGATGATAGGTTCTCCTCAGAGTATAACTCCATGTCTATTATCTGATGATAGGTTCTCCTCAGAGTGTAACTCCATGTGTACTACCTGATGATAGGTTCTCCTCAGAGTGTAACTCCATGTCTATGTCCTGATGATAGGTTCTCCTCAGAGTGTAACTCCATGTCTGTGTCCTGATGATAGGTTCTCCTCAGAGTGTAACTCTGTGTCTGTGTCCTGATGATAGGTTCTCCTCAGAGTGTAACTCCATGTCTGTGTACTGATGATAGGTTCTCCTCAGAGTGTAACTCCATGTCTGTGTCCTGATGATAGGTTCTCCTCAGAGTGTAACTCCATGTCTATTATCTGATGATAGGTTCTCCTCAGAGTGTAACTCCATGTCTATGTCCTGATGATAGGTTCTCCTCAGAGTGTAACTCCATGTCTGTGTCCTGATGATAGGTTCTCCTCAGAGTGTAACTCCATGTCTGTGTCCTGATGATAGGTTCTCCTCAGAGTGTAACTCCATGTCTATTATCTGATGATAGGTTCTCCTCAGAGTGTAACTCCATGTCTGTGTCCTGATGATAGGTTCTCCTCAGAGTGTAACTCCATGTCTATGTCCTGATGATAGGTTCTCCTCAGAGTGTAACTCCATGTCTGTGTCCTGATGATAGGTTCTCCTCAGAGTGTAACTCCATGTCTGTGTCCTGATGATAGTTTCTCCTCAGAGTGTAACTCCATGTCTATTATCTGATGATAGCTTCTCCTCAGAGTGTAACTCCATGTCTGTGTCCTGATGATAGGTTCTCCTCAGAGTGTAACTCGATGTCTGTGTCCTGATGATAGGTTCTCCTCAGAGTGTAACTCCATGTCTATTATCTGATGATAGGTTCTCCTCAGAGTATAACTCCATGTCTATTATCTGATGATAGGTTCTCCTCAGAGTGTAAATCCATGTCTATTATCTGATGATAGGTTCTCCTCAGAGTGTAACTCCATGTCTGTGTCCTGATGATAGGTTCTCCTCAGAGTGTAACTCCATGTCTATGTCCTGATGATAGGTTCTCCTCAGAGCATAACTCCATGTCTGTGTCCTGATGATAGGTTCTCCTCAGAGTGTAACTCCATGTCTGTGTCCTGATGATAGGTTCTCCTCAGAGTGTAACTCGATGTCTGTGTCCTGATGATAGGTTCTCCTCAGAGTGTAACTCCATGTCTATTATCTGATGATAGGTTCTCCTCAGAGTATAACTCCATGTCTATTATCTGATGATAGGTTCTCCTCAGAGTGTAACTCCATGTCTATTATCTGATGATAGGTTCTCCTCAGAGTGTAACTCCATGTCTGTGTCCTGATGATAGGTTCTCCTCAGAGTGTAACTTCATGTCTATGTCCTGATGATAGGTTCTCCTCAGAGTATAACTCCATGTCTGTGTCCTGATGATAGGTTCTCCTCAGAGTGTAACTCCATGTCTGTGTCCTGATGATAGGTTCTCCTCAGAGTGTAACTCGATGTCTGTGTCCTGATGATAGGTTCTCCTCAGAGTGTAACTCCATGTCTATTATCTGATGATAGGTTCTCCTCAGAGTGTAACTCCATGTCTATTATCTGATGATAGGTTCTCCTCAGAGTGTAACTCCATGTCTGTGTCCTGATGATAGGTTCTCCTCAGAGTGTAACTCCATGTCTGTGTCCTGATGGTAGGTTCTCCTCAGAGTGTAACTCTATGTCTGTGTCCTGATGATAGGTTCTCCTCAGAGTGTAACTCCATGTCTATGTCCTGATGATAGGTTCTCCTCAGAGTGTAACTCCATGTCTATGTCCTGATGATAGGTTCTCCTCAGAGTGTAACTCCATGTCTGTGTCCTGATGATAGGTTCTCCTCAGAGTGTAACTCCATGTCTGTGTCCTGATGATAGGTTCTCCTCAGAGTGTAACTCCATGTCTGTGTCCTGATGATAGGTTCTCCTCAGAGTATAACTCCATGTCTATTATCTGATGATAGGTTCTCCTCAGAGTGTAACTCCATGTCTATTATCTGATGATAGGTTCTCCTCAGAGTGTAACTCCATGTCTATTATCTGATGATAGGTTCTCCTCAGAGTGTAAGTCCATGTCTGTGTCCTGATGATAGGTTCTCCTCAGAGTGTAACTCCATGTCTATTATCTGATGATAGGTTCTCCTCAGAGTGTAACTCCATGTCTATGTCCTGATGATAGGTTCTCCTCAGAGTGTAACTCCATGTCTATTATCTGATGATAGGTTCTCCTCAGAGTGTAACTCCATGTCTGTGTCCTGATGATAGGTTCTCCTCAGAGTGTAACTCCATGTCTGTGTCCTGATGATAGGTTCTCCTCTGAGTGTAACTCCATGTCTGTGTCCTGATGATAGTTTCTCCTCAGAGTGTAACTCCATGTCTATTATCTGATGATAGCTTCTCCTCAGAGTGTAACTCCATGTCTGTGTCCTGATGATAGGTTCTCCTCAGAGTGTAACTCGATGTCTGTGTCCTGATGATAGGTTCTCCTCAGAGTGTAACTCCATGTCTATTATCTGATGATAGGTTCTCCTCAGAGTATAACTCCATGTCTATTATCTGATGATAGGTTCTCCTCAGAGTGTAACTCCATCTCTATTATCTGATGATAGGTTCTCCTCAGAGTGTAACTCCATGTCTGTGTCCTGATGATAGGTTCTCCTCAGAGTGTAACTCCATGTCTATTATCTGATGATAGGTTCTCCTCAGAGTGTAACTCCATGTCTATATCCTGATGATAGGTTCTCCTCAGAGTGTAACTCCATGTCTATTACCTGATGATAGGTTCTCCTCAGAGTGTAACTCCATGTCTATGTCCTGATGATAGGTTCTCCTCAGAGTGTAACTCCATGTCTGTGTCCTGATGATAGGTTCTCCTCAGAGTGTAACTCCATGTCTGTGTCCTGATGATAGGTTCTCCTCAGAGTGTAACTCCATGTCTATGTCCTGATGATAGGTTCTCCTCAGAGTGTAACTCCATGTCTATTATCTGATGATAGGTTCTCCTCAGAGTGTAACTCCATGTCTATGTCCTGATGATTAGTTCACCTCAGAGTGTAACTCCATGTCTATTATCTGATGATAGGTTCTCCTCAGAGTGTAACTCCATGTCTATATCCTGATGATAGGTTCTCCTCAGAGTGTAACTCCATGTCTATGTCCTGATGATAGGTTCTCCTCAGAGTGTAACTCCATGTCTATGTCCTGATGATAGGTTCTCCTCAAAGTGTAACTCCATGTCTGTGTCCTGATGATAGGTTCTCCTCAGAGTGTAACTCCATGTCTATTATCTGATGATAGATTCTCCTCAGAGTGTAACTCCATGTCTATGTACTGATGATAGGTTCTCCTCAGAGTGTAACTCCATGTCTGTGTCCTGATGATAGGTTCTCCTCAGAGTGTAACTCCATGTCTATTACCTGATGATAGGTTCTCCTCAGAGTGTAACTCCATGTCTGTGTCCTGATGATAGGTTCTCCTCAGAGTGTAACTCCATGTCTGTGTCCTGATGATAGGTTCTCCTCAGAGTGTAACTCCATGTCTGTGTCCTGATGATAGGTTCTCCTCAGAGTGTAACTCCATGTCTATTATCTGATGATAGGTTCTCCTCAGAGTGTAACTCCATGTCTATTATCTGATGATAGGTTCTCCTCAGCGTGTAACTCCATGTCTATTATCTCATGATAGGTTCTCCTCAGAGTATAACTCCATGTCTATTATCTGATGATAGGTTCTCCTCAGAGTGTAACTCCATGTGTACTACCTGATGATAGGTTCTCCTCAGAGTGTAACTCCATGTCTATGTCCTGATGATAGGTTCTCCTCAGAGTGTAACTCCATGTCTGTGTCCTGATGATAGGTTCTCCTCAGAGTGTAACTCCGTGTCTGTGTCCTGATGATAGGTTCTCCTCAGAGTGTAACTCCATGTCTGTGTACTGATGATAGGTTCTCCTCAGAGTGTAACTCCATGTCTGTGTCCTGATGATAGGTTCTCCTCAGAGTGTAACTCCATGTCTATTATCTGATGATAGGTTCTCCTCAGAGTGTAACTCCATGTCTATTATCTGATGATAGGTTCTCCTCAGAGTGTAACTCCATGTCTGTGTCCTGATGATAGGTTCTCCTCAGAGTGTAACTCCATGTCTATGTCCTGATGATAGGTTCTCCTCAGAGTGTAACTCCATGTCTGTGTCCTGATGATAGGTTCTCCTCAGAGTGTAACTCCATGTCTGTGTCCTGATGATAGTTTCTCCTCAGAGTGTAACTCCATGTCTATTATCTGATGATAGCTTCTCCTCAGAGTGTAACTCCATGTCTGTGTCCTGATGATAGGTTCTCCTCAGAGTGTAACTCGATGTCTGTGTCCTGATGATAGGTTCTCCTCAGAGTGTAACTCCATGTCTATTATCTGATGATAGGTTCTCCTCAGAGTATAACTCCATGTCTATTATCTGATGATAGGTTCTCCTCAGAGTGTAACTCCATGTCTATTATCTGATGATAGGTTCTCCTCAGAGTGTAACTCCATGTCTGTGTCCTGATGATAGGTTCTCCTCAGAGTGTAACTCCATGTCTATGTCCTGATGATAGGTTCTCCTCAGAGTATAACTCCATGTCTGTGTCCTGATGATAGGTTCTCCTCAGAGTGTAACTCCATGTCTGTGTCCTGATGATAGGTTCTCCTCAGAGTGTAACTCGATGTCTGTGTCCTGATGATAGGTTCTCCTCAGAGTGTAACTCCATGTCTATTATCTGATGATAGGTTCTCCTCAGAGTGTAACTCCATGTCTATTATCTGATGATAGGTTCTCCTCAGAGTGTAACTCCATGTCTGTGTCCTGATGATAGGTTCTCCTCAGAGTGTAACTCCATGTCTGTGTCCTGATGGTAGGTTCTCCTCAGAGTGTAACTCTATGTCTGTGTCCTAATGATAGGTTCTCCTCAGAGTGTAACTCCATGTCTATGTCCTGATGATAGGTTCTCCTCAGAGTGTAACTCCATGTCTATGTCCTGATGATAGGTTCTCCTCAGAGTGTAACTCCATGTCTATTATCTGATGATAGGTTCTCCTCAGCGTGTAACTCCATGTCTATTATCTGATGATAGGTTCTCCTCAGAGTATAACTCCATGTCTATTATCTGATGATAGGTTCTCCTCAGAGTATAACTCCATGTCTATTATCTGATGATAGGTTCTCCTCAGAGTGTAACTCCATGTGTACTACCTGATGATAGGTTCTCCTCAGAGTGTAACTCCATGTCTATGTCCTGATGATAGGTTCTCCTCAGAGTGTAACTCCATGTCTGTGTCCTGATGATAGGTTCTCCTCAGAGTGTAACTCCGTGTCTGTGTCCTGATGATAGGTTCTCCTCAGAGTGTAACTCCATGTCTGTGTACTGATGATAGGTTCTCCTCAGAGTGTAACTCCATGTCTGTGTCCTGATGATAGGTTCTCCTCAGAGTGTAACTCCATGTCTATTATCTGATGATAGGTTCTCCTCAGAGTGTAACTCCATGTCTATGTCCTGATGATAGGTTCTCCTCAGAGTGTAACTCCATGTCTATTATCTGATGATAGGTTCTCCTCAGAGTGTAACTCCATGTCTGTGTCCTGATGATAGGTTCTCCTCAGAGTGTAACTCCATGTCTATGTCCTGATGATAGGTTCTCCTCAGAGTGTAACTCCATGTCTGTGTCCTGATGATAGGTTCTCCTCAGAGTGTAACTCCATGTCTGTGTCCTGATGATAGTTTCTCCTCAGAGTGTAACTCCATGTCTATTATCTGATGATAGCTTCTCCTCAGAGTGTAACTCCATGTCTGTGTCCTGATGATAGGTTCTCCTCAGAGTGTAACTCCATTTCTGTGTCCTGATGATAGGTTCTCCTCAGAGTGTAACTCCATGTCTGTGTCCTGATGATAGGTTCTCCTCAGAGTGTAACTCCATGTCTATTATCTGATGATAGGTTCTCCTCAGAGTGTAACTCCATGTCTATTACCTGATGATAGGTTCTCCTCAGAGTGTAACTCCATGTCTATGTCCTGATGATAGGTTCTCCTCAGAGTGTAACTCCATGTCTGTGTCCTGATGATAGGTTCTCCTCAGAGTGTAACTCCATGTCTATGTCCTGATGATAGGTTCTCCTCAGAGTGTAACTCCATGTCTATTATCTGATGATAGGTTCTCCTCAGAGTGTAACTCCATGTCTGTGTCCTGATGATAGGTTCTCCTCAGAGTGTAACTCCATGTCTATGTCCTGATGATAGGTTCTCCTCAGAGTGTAACTCCATGTCTATTATCTGATGATAGGTTCTCCTCAGAGTGTAACTCCATGTCTGTGTCCTGATGATAGGTTCTCCTCAGAGTGTAACTCCATGTCTATTATCTGATGATAGGTTCTCCTCAGAGTGTAACTCCATGTCTATTACCTATTGATAGGTTCTCCTCAGAGTGTAACTCCATGTCTGTGTCCTGATGATAGGTTCTCCTCAGAGTGTAACTCCATGTCTATTATCTGATGATAGTTTCTCCTCAGAGTGTAACTCCATGTCTATTACCTGATGATAGGTTCTCCTCAGAGTGTAACTCCATGTCTATGTCCTGATGATAGGTTCTCCTCAGAGTGTAACTCCATGTCTGTGTCCTGATGATAGGTTCTCCTCAGAGTGTAACTCCATGTCTATGTCCTGATGATAGGTTCTCCTCAGAGTGTAACTCCATGTCTATTATCTGATGATAGGTTCTCCTCAGAGTGTAACTCCATGTCTATTATCTGATGATAGGTTCTCCTCAGAGTGTAACTCCATGTCTATTATCTGATGATAGGTTCTCCTCAGAGTGTAACTCCATGTCTGTGTCCTGATGATAGGTTCTCCTCAGAGTGTA
The DNA here is from genome assembly GCA_037306005.1 of Rhinophrynus dorsalis. Lineage (NCBI taxonomy): Eukaryota > Metazoa > Chordata > Amphibia > Anura > Rhinophrynidae > Rhinophrynus > Rhinophrynus dorsalis. The sequence goes on along the minus strand of JBBDGT010000114.1, from coordinate 39,462 downwards.
ACTCCATGTCTATTATCTGATGATAGCTTCTCCTCAGAGTGTAACTCCATGTCTTTTATCTGATGATAGGTTCTCCTCAGAGTGTAACTCCATGTCTATTATCTGATGATAGGTTCTCCTCAGCGTGTAACTCCATGTCTATTATCTGATGATAGGTTCTCCTCAGAGTATAACTCCATGTCTATTATCTGATGATAGGTTCTCCTCAGAGTATAACTCCATGTCTATTATCTGATAGGTTCTCCTCAGAGTGTAACTCCATGTGTACTACCTGATGATAGGTTCTCCTCAGAGTGTAACTCCATGTCTATGTCCTGATGATAGGTTCTCCTCAGAGTGTAACTCCATGTCTGTGTCCTGATGATAGGTTCTCCTCAGAGTGTAACTCTGTGTCTGTGTCCTGATGATAGGTTCTCCTCAGAGTGTAACTCCATGTCTGTGTACTGATGATAGGTTCTCCTCAGAGTGTAACTCCATGTCTGTGTCCTGATGATAGGTTCTCCTCAGAGTGTAACTCCATGTCTATTATCTGATGATAGGTTCTCCTCAGAGTGTAACTCCATGTCTATGTCCTGATGATAGGTTCTCCTCAGAGTGTAACTCCATGTCTGTGTCCTGATGATAGGTTCTCCTCAGAGTGTAACTCCATGTCTATTATCTGATGATAGGTTCTCCTCAGAGTGTAACTCCATGTCTGTGTCCTGATGATAGGTTCTCCTCAGAGTGTAACTCCATGTCTATGTCCTGATGATAGGTTCTCCTCAGAGTGTAACTCCATGTCTGTGTCCTGATGATAGGTTCTCCTCAGAGTGTAACTCCATGTCTGTGTCCTGATGATAGTTTCTCCTCAGAGTGTAACTCCATGTCTATTATCTGATGATAGCTTCTCCTCAGAGTGTAACTCCATGTCTGTGTCCTGATGATAGGTTCTCCTCAGAGTGTAACTCGATGTCTGTGTCCTGATGATAGGTTCTCCTCAGAGTGTAACTCCATGTCTATTATCTGATGATAGGTTCTCCTCAGAGTATAACTCCATGTCTATTATCTGATGATAGGTTCTCCTCAGAGTGTAAATCCATGTCTATTATCTGATGATAGGTTCTCCTCAGAGTGTAACTCCATGTCTGTGTCCTGATGATAGGTTCTCCTCAGAGTGTAACTCCATGTCTATGTCCTGATGATAGGTTCTCCTCAGAGCATAACTCCATGTCTGTGTCCTGATGATAGGTTCTCCTCAGAGTGTAACTCCATGTCTGTGTCCTGATGATAGGTTCTCCTCAGAGTGTAACTCGATGTCTGTGTCCTGATGATAGGTTCTCCTCAGAGTGTAACTCCATGTCTATTATCTGATGATAGGTTCTCCTCAGAGTATAACTCCATGTCTATTATCTGATGATAGGTTCTCCTCAGAGTGTAACTCCATGTCTATTATCTGATGATAGGTTCTCCTCAGAGTGTAACTCCATGTCTGTGTCCTGATGATAGGTTCTCCTCAGAGTGTAACTCCATGTCTATGTCCTGATGATAGGTTCTCCTCAGAGTATAACTCCATGTCTGTGTCCTGATGATAGGTTCTCCTCAGAGTGTAACTCCATGTCTGTGTCCTGATGATAGGTTCTCCTCAGAGTGTAACTCGATGTCTGTGTCCTGATGATAGGTTCTCCTCAGAGTGTAACTCCATGTCTATTATCTGATGATAGGTTCTCCTCAGAGTGTAACTCCATGTCTGTGTCCTGATGATAGGTTCTCCTCAGAGTGTAACTCCATGTCTGTGTCCTGATGGTAGGTTCTCCTCAGAGTGTAACTCTATGTCTGTGTCCTGATGATAGGTTCTCCTCAGAGTGTAACTCCATGTCTATGTCCTGATGATAGGTTCTCCTCAGAGTGTAACTCCATGTCTATGTCCTGATGATAGGTTCTCCTCAGAGTGTAACTCCATGTCTATTATCTGATGATAGGTTCTCCTCAGAGTGTAACTCCATGTCTGTGTCCTGATGATAGGTTCTCCTCAGAGTGTAACTCCATGTCTGTGTCCTGATGATAGGTTCTCCTCAGAGTGTAACTCCATGTCTGTGTCCTGATGATAGGTTCTCCTCAGAGTATAACTCCATGTCTATTATCTGATGATAGGTTCTCCTCAGAGTGTAACTCCATGTCTATTATCTGATGATAGGTTCTCCTCAGAGTGTAACTCCATGTCTATTATCTGATGATAGGTTCTCCTCAGAGTGTAACTCCATGTCTATTATCTGATGATAGGTTCTCCTCAGAGTGTAACTCCATGTCTGTGTCCTGATGATAGGTTCTCCTCAGAGTGTAACTCCATGTCTGTGTCCTGATGATAGGTTCTCCTCAGAGTGTAACTCCATGTCTGTGTCCTGATGATAGGTTCTCCTCAGAGTGTAAGTCCATGTCTGTGTCCTGATGATAGGTTCTCCTCAGAGTGTAACTCCATGTCTATTATCTGATGATAGGTTCTCCTCAGAGTGTAACTCCATGTCTATGTCCTGATGATAGGTTCTCCTCAGAGTGTAACTCCATGTCTATTATCTGATGATAGGTTCTCCTCAGAGTGTAACTCCATGTCTGTGTCCTGATGATAGGTTCTCCTCAGAGTGTAACTCCATGTCTGTGTCCTGATGATAGTTTCTCCTCAGAGTGTAACTCCATGTCTATTATCTGATGATAGCTTCTCCTCAGAGTGTAACTCCATGTCTGTGTCCTGATGATAGGTTCTCCTCAGAGTGTAACTCGATGTCTGTGTCCTGATGATAGGTTCTCCTCAGAGTGTAACTCCATGTCTATTATCTGATGATAGGTTCTCCTCAGAGTATAACTCCATGTCTATTATCTGATGATAGGTTCTCCTCAGAGTGTAACTCCATGTCTATTATCTGATGATAGGTTCTCCTCAGAGTGTAACTCCATGTCTGTGTCCTGATGATAGGTTCTCCTCAGAGTGTAACTCCATGTCTATTATCTGATGATAGGTTCTCCTCAGAGTGTAACTCCATGTCTATATCCTGATGATAGGTTCTCCTCAGAGTGTAACTCCATGTCTATTACCTGATGATAGGTTCTCCTCAGAGTGTAACTCCATGTCTATGTCCTGATGATAGGTTCTCCTCAGAGTGTAACTCCATGTCTGTGTCCTGATGATAGGTTCTCCTCAGAGTGTAACTCCATGTCTGTGTCCTGATGATAGGTTCTCCTCAGAGTGTAACTCCATGTCTATGTCCTGATGATAGGTTCTCCTCAGAGTGTAACTCCATGTCTATTATCTGATGATAGGTTCTCCTCAGAGTGTAACTCCATGTCTATGTCCTGATGATTAGTTCACCTCAGAGTGTAACTCCATGTCTATTATCTGATGATAGGTTCTCCTCAGAGTGTAACTCCATGTCTATATCCTGATGATAGGTTCTCCTCAGAGTGTAACTCCATGTCTATGTCCTGATGATAGGTTCTCCTCAGAGTGTAACTCCATGTCTATGTCCTGATGATAGGTTCTCCTCAAAGTGTAACTCCATGTCTGTGTCCTGATGATAGGTTCTCCTCAGAGTGTAACTCCATGTCTATTATCTGATGATAGATTCTCCTCAGAGTGTAACTCCATGTCTATGTACTGATGATAGGTTCTCCTCAGAGTGTAACTCCATGTCTGTGTCCTGATGATAGGTTCTCCTCAGAGTGTAACTCCATGTCTATTACCTGATGATAGGTTCTCCTCAGAGTGTAACTCCATGTCTGTGTCCTGATGATAGGTTCTCCTCAGAGTGTAACTCCATGTCTGTGTCCTGATGATAGGTTCTCCTCAGAGTGTAACTCCATGTCTGTGTCCTGATGATAGGTTCTCCTCAGAGTGTAACTCCATGTCTATTATCTGATGATAGGTTCTCCTCAGAGTGTAACTCCATGTCTATTATCTGATGATAGGTTCTCCTCAGCGTGTAACTCCATGTCTATTATCTCATGATAGGTTCTCCTCAGAGTATAACTCCATGTCTATTATCTGATGATAGGTTCTCCTCAGAGTGTAAATCCATGTGTACTACCTGATGATAGGTTCTCCTCAGAGTGTAACTCCATGTCTATGTCCTGATGATAGGTTCTCCTCAGAGTGTAACTCCATGTCTGTGTCCTGATGATAGGTTCTCCTCAGAGTGTAACTCCGTGTCTGTGTCCTGATGATAGGTTCTCCTCAGAGTGTAACTCCATGTCTGTGTACTGATGATAGGTTCTCCTCAGAGTGTAACTCCATGTCTGTGTCCTGATGATAGGTTCTCCTCAGAGTGTAACTCCATGTCTATTATCTGATGATAGGTTCTCCTCAGAGTGTAACTCCATGTCTATTATCTGATGATAGGTTCTCCTCAGAGTGTAACTCCATGTCTGTGTCCTGATGATAGGTTCTCCTCAGAGTGTAACTCCATGTCTGTGTCCTGATGATAGGTTCTCCTCAGAGTGTAACTCCATGTCTGTGTCCTGATGATAGGTTCTCCTCAGAGTGTAACTCCATGTCTGTGTCTGATGATAGTTTCTCCTCAGAGTGTAACTCCATGTCTATTATCTGATGATAGCTTCTCCTCAGAGTGTAACTCCATGTCTGTGTCCTGATGATAGGTTCTCCTCAGAGTGTAACTCGATGTCTGTGTCCTGATGATAGGTTCTCCTCAGAGTGTAACTCCATGTCTATTATCTGATGATAGGTTCTCCTCAGAGTTAACTCCATGTCTATTATCTGATGATAGGTTCTCCTCAGAGTGTAACTCCATGTCTATTATCTGATGATAGGTTCTCCTCAGAGTGTAACTCCATGTCTGTGTCCTGATGATAGGTTCTCCTCAGAGTGTAACTCCATGTCTATTATCTGATGATAGGTTCTCCTCAGAGTGTAACTCCATGTCTATATCCTGATGATAGGTTCTCCTCAGAGTGTAACTCCATGTCTATTACCTGATGATAGGTTCTCCTCAGAGTGTATCTCCATGTCTATGTCCTGATGATGGGTTCTCCTCAGAGTGTAACTCCATGTCTGTGTCCTGATGATAGGTTCTCCTCAGAGTGTAACTCCATGTCTGTGTCCTGATGATAGGTTCTCCTCAGAGTGTAACTCCATGTCTATGTCCTGATGATAGGTTCTCCTCAGAGTGTAACTCCATGTCTATTATCTGATGATAGGTTCTCCTCAGAGTAAAACTCCATGTCTATGTCCTGATGATTAGTTCACCTCAGAGTGTAACTCCATGTCTATTATCTGATGATAGGTTCTCCTCAGAGTGTAACTCCATGTCTATTATCTGATGATAGGTTCTCCTCAGAGTGTAACTCCATGTCTGTGTCCTGATGATAGGTTCTCCTCAGAGTGTAACTCCATGTCTATGTCCTGATGATAGGTTCTCCTCATAGTGTAACTCCATGTCTACTATCTGATGATAGGTTCTCTTCAGAGTGTAACTCCATGTCTATGTCCTGATGATAGGTTCTCCTCAGAGTGTAACTCCATGTCTATGTCCTGATGATAGGTTCTCCTCAAAGTGTAACTCCATGTCTGTGTCCTGATGATAGGTTCTCCTCAGAGTGTAACTCCATGTCTATTATCTGATGATAGATTCTCCTCAGAGTGTAACTCCATGTCTATGTACTGATGATAGGTTCTCCTCAGAGTGTAACTCCATGTCTGTGTCCTGATGATAGGTTCTCCTCAGAGTGTAACTCCATCTCTATTACCTGATGATAGGTTCTCCTCAGAGTGTAACTCCATGTCTGTGTCCTGATGATAGGTTCTCCTCAGAGTGTAACTCCATTTCTGTGTCCTGATGATAGGTTCTCCTCAGAGTGTAACTCCATGTCTGTGTCCTGATGATAGGTTCTCCTCAGAGTGTAACTCCATGTCTATTATCTGATGATAGGTTCTCCTCAGAGTGTAACTCCATGTCTATTACCTGATGATAGGTCTCCTCAGAGTGTAACTCCATGTCTATGTCCTGATGATAGGTTCTCCTCAGAGTGTAACTCCATGTCTGTGTCCTGATGATAGGTTCTCCTCAGAGTGTAACTCCATGTCTATGTCCTGATGATAGGTTCTCCTCAGAGTGTAACTCCATGTCTATTATCTGATGATAGGTTCTCCTCAGAGTGTAACTCCATGTCTGTGTCCTGATGATAGGTTCTCCTCAGAGTGTAACTCCATGTCTATGTCCTGATGATAGGTTCTCCTCAGAGTGTAACTCATGTCTATTATCTGATGATAGGTTCTCCTCAGAGTGTAACTCCATGTCTGTGTCCTGATGATAGGTTCTCCTCAGAGTGTAACTCCATGTCTATTATCTGATGATAGGTTCTCCTCAGAGTGTAACTCCATGTCTATTACCTGATGATAGGTTCTCCTCAGAGTGTAACTCCATGTCTGTGTCCTGATGATAGGTTCTCCTCAGAGTGTAACTCCATGTCTATTATCTGATGATAGTTTCTCCTCAGAGTGTAACTCCATGTCTATTACCTGATGATAGGTTCTCCTCAGAGTGTAACTCCATGTCTATGTCTGATGATAGGTTCTCTCAGAGTGTAACTCCATGTCTGTGTCCTGATGATAGGTTCTCCTCAGAGTGTAACTCCATGTCTATGTCCTGATGATAGGTTCTCCTCAGAGTGTAACTCCATGTCTATTATCTGATGATAGGTTCTCCTCAGAGTGTAACTCCATGTCTATTATCTGATGATAGGTTCTCCTCAGAGTGTAACTCCATGTCTATTATCTGATGATAGGTTCTCCTCAGAGTGTAACTCCATGTCTGTGTCCTGATGATAGGTTCTCCTCAGAGTGTAACTCCATGTCTATTATCTGATGATAGCTTCTCCTCAGAGTGTAACTCCATGTCTGTTATCTGATGATAGGTTCTCCTCAGAGTGTAACTCCATGTCTATTATCTGATCATAGGTTCTCCTCAGAGTGTAACTCCATGTCTATTATCTGATGATAGGTTCTCCTCAGAGTATAACTCCATGTCTATATCTGATGATAGGTTCTCCTCAGAGTATAACTCCATGTCTATTATCTGATGATAGGTTCTCCTCAGAGTGTAACTCCATGTGTACTACTGATGATAGGTTCTCAGAGTGTAACTCCATGTCTATGTCCTGATGATAGGTCTCCTCAGAGTGTAACTCCATGTCTGTGTCCTGATGATAGGTTCTCCTCAGAGTGTAACTCTGTGTCTGTGTCCTGATGATAGGTTCTCCTCAGAGTGTAACTCCATGTCTGTGTACTGATGATAGGTTCTCCTCAGAGTGTAACTCCATGTCTGTGTCCTGATGATAGGTTCTCCTCAGAGTGTAACTCCATGTCTATTATCTGATGATAGGTTCTCCTCAGAGTGTAACTCCATGTCTATGTCCTGATGATAGGTTCTCCTCAGAGTGTAACTCCATGTCTGTGTCCTGATGATAGGTTCTCCTCAGAGTGTAACTCCATGTCTGTGTCCTGATGATAGGTTCTCCTCAGAGTGTAACTCCATGTCTATTATCTGATGATAGGTTCTCCTCAGAGTGTAACTCCATGTCTGTGTCCTGATGATAGGTTCTCCTCAGAGTGTAACTCCATGTCTATGTCCTGATGATAGGTTCTCCTCAGAGTGTAACTCCATGTCTGTGTCCTGATGATAGGTTCTCCTCAGAGTGTAACTCCATGTCTGTGTCCTGATGATAGTTTCTCCTCAGAGTGTAACTCCATGTCTATTATCTGATGATAGCTTCTCTCAGAGTGTAACTCCATGTCTGTGTCCTGATGATAGGTTCTCCTCAGAGTGTAACTCGATGTCTGTGTCCTGATGATAGGTTCTCCTCAGAGTGTAACTCCATGTCTATTATCTGATGATAGGTTCTCCTCAGAGTAGAACTCCATGTCTATTATCTGATGATAGGTTCTCCTCAGAGTGTAAATCCATGTCTATTATCTGATGATAGGTTTCTCCTCAGAGTGTAACTCATGTCTGTGTCCTGATGATAGGTTCTCCTCAGAGTGTAACTCCATGTCTGTGTCCTGATGATAGTTTCTCCTCAGAGTGTAACTCCATGTCTATTATCTGATGATAGCTTCTCCTCAGAGTGTAACTCCATGTCTGTGTCCTGATGATAGGTTCTCCTCAGAGTGTAACTCGATGTCTGTGTCTGATGATAGGTTCTCCTCAGAGTGTAACTCCATGTCTATTATCTGATGATAGGTTCTCCTCAGAGTATAACTCCATGTCTATTATCTGATGATAGGTTCTCCTCAGAGTGTAACTCCATGTCTATTATCTGATGATAGGTTCTCCTCAGAGTGTAACTCCATGTCTGTGTCCTGATGATAGGTTCTCCTCAGAGTGTAAGTGTAACTCCATGTCTATTATCTGATGATAGGTTCTCCTCAGAGTGTAACTCCATGTCTATATCCTGATGATAGGTTCTCCTCAGAGTGTAACTCCATGTCTATTACCTGATGATAGGTTCTCCTCAGAGTGTATCTCCATGTCTATGTCCTGATGATGGGTTCTCCTCAGAGTGTAACTCCATGTCTGTGTCCTGATGATAGGTTCTCCTCAGAGTGTAACTCCATGTCTGTGTCCTGATGATAGGTTCTCCTCAGAGTGTAACTCCATGTCTATGTCCTGATGATAGGTTCTCCTCAGAGTGTAACTCCATGTCTATTATCTGATGATAGGTTCTCCTCAGAGTAAAACTCCATGTCTATGTCCTGATGATTAGTTCACCTCAGAGTGTAACTCCATGTCTATTATCTGATGATAGGTTCTCCTCAGAGTGTAACTCCATGTCTATTATCTGATGATAGGTTCTCCTCAGAGTGTAACTCCATGTCTGTGTCCTGATGATAGGTTCTCCTCAGAGTGTAACTCCATGTCTATGTCCTGATGATAGGTTCTCCTCATAGTGTAACTCCATGTCTACTATCTGATGATAGGTTCTCTTCAGAGTGTAACTCCATGTCTATGTCCTGATGATAGGTTCTCCTCAGAGTGTAACTCCATGTCTATGTCCTGATGATAGGTTCTCCTCAAAGTGTAACTCCATGTCTGTGTCCTGATGATAGGTTCTCCTCAGAGTGTAACTCCATGTCTATTATCTGATGATAGATTCTCCTCAGAGTGTAACTCCATGTCTATGTACTGATGATAGGTTCTCCTCAGAGTGTAACTCCATGTCTGTGTCCTGATGATAGGTTCTCCTCAGAGTGTAACTCCATCTCTATTACCTGATGATAGGTTCTCCTCAGAGTGTAACTCCATGTCTGTGTCCTGATGATAGGTTCTCCTCAGAGTGTAACTCCATTTCTGTGTCCTGATGATAGGTTCTCCTCAGAGTGTAACTCCATGTCTGTGTCCTGATGATAGGTTCTCCTCAGAGTGTAACTCCATGTCTATTATCTGATGATAGGTTCTCCTCAGAGTGTAACTCCATGTCTATTACCTGATGATAGGTTCTCCTCAGAGTGTAACTCCATGTCTATGTCCTGATGATAGGTTCTCCTCAGAGTGTAACTCCATGTCTGTGTCCTGATGATAGGTTCTCCTCAGAGTGTAACTCCATGTCTATGTCCTGATGATAGGTTCTCCTCAGAGTGTAACTCCATGTCTATTATCTGATGATAGGTTCTCCTCAGAGTGTAACTCCATGTCTGTGTCCTGATGATAGGTTCTCCTCAGAGTGTAACTCCATGTCTATGTCCTGATGATAGGTTCTCCTCAGAGTGTAACTCCATGTCTATTATCTGATGATAGGTTCTCCTCAGAGTGTAACTCCATGTCTGTGTCCTGATGATAGGTTCTCCTCAGAGTGTAACTCCATGTCTATTATCTGATGATAGGTTCTCCTCAGAGTGTAACTCCATGTCTATTACCTGATGATAGGTTCTCCTCAGAGTGTAACTCCATGTCTGTGTCCTGATGATAGGTTCTCCTCAGAGTGTAACTCCATGTCTATTATCTGATGATAGTTTCTCCTCAGAGTGTAACTCCATGTCTATTACCTGATGATAGGTTCTCCTCAGAGTGTAACTCCATGTCTATGTCCTGATGATAGGTTCTCCTCAGAGTGTAACTCCATGTCTGTGTCCTGATGATAGGTTCTCCTCAGAGTGTAACTCCATGTCTATGTCCTGATGATAGGTTCTCCTCAGAGTGTAACTCCATGTCTATTATCTGATGATAGGTTCTCCTCAGAGTGTAACTCCATGTCTATTATCTGATGATAGGTTCTCCTCAGAGTGTAACTCCATGTCTATTATCTGATGATAGGTTCTCCTCAGAGTGTAACTCCATGTCTATTATCTGATGATAGGTTCTCCTCAGAGTGTAACTCCATGTCTATTATCTGATGATAGGTTCTCCTCAGAGTGTAACTCCATGTCTGTGTCCTGATGATAGGTTCTCCTCAGAGTGTAACTCCATGTCTATTATCTGATGATAGCTTCTCCTCAGAGTGTAACTCCATGTCTTTTATCTGATGATAGGTTCTCCTCAGAGTGTAACTCCATGTCTATTATCTGATCATAGGTTCTCCTCAGCGTGTAACTCCATGTCTATTATCTGATGATAGGTTCTCCTCAGAGTATAACTCCATGTCTATTATCTGATGATAGGTTCTCCTCAGAGTATAACTCCATGTCTATTATCTGATGATAGGTTCTCCTCAGAGTGTAACTCCATGTGTACTACCTGATGATAGGTTCTCCTCAGAGTGTAACTCCATGTCTATGTCCTGATGATAGGTTCTCCTCAGAGTGTAACTCCATGTCTGTGTCCTGATGATAGGTTCTCCTCAGAGTGTAACTCTGTGTCTGTGTCCTGATGATAGGTTCTCCTCAGAGTGTAACTCCATGTCTGTGTACTGATGATAGGTTCTCCTCAGAGTGTAACTCCATGTCTGTGTCCTGATGATAGGTTCTCCTCAGAGTGTAACTCCATGTCTATTATCTGATGATAGGTTCTCCTCAGAGTGTAACTCCATGTCTATGTCCTGATGATAGGTTCTCCTCAGAGTGTAACTCCATGTCTGTGTCCTGATGATAGGTTCTCCTCAGAGTGTAACTCCATGTCTGTGTCCTGATGATAGGTTCTCCTCAGAGTGTAACTCCATGTCTATTATCTGATGATAGGTTCTCCTCAGAGTGTAACTCCATGTCTGTGTCCTGATGATAGGTTCTCCTCAGAGTGTAACTCCATGTCTATGTCCTGATGATAGGTTCTCCTCAGAGTGTAACTCCATGTCTGTGTCCTGATGATAGGTTCTCCTCAGAGTGTAACTCCATGTCTGTGTCCTGATGATAGTTTCTCCTCAGAGTGTAACTCCATGTCTATTATCTGATGATAGCTTCTCCTCAGAGTGTAACTCCATGTCTGTGTCCTGATGATAGGTTCTCCTCAGAGTGTAACTCGATGTCTGTGTCCTGATGATAGGTTCTCCTCAGAGTGTAACTCCATGTCTATTATCTGATGATAGGTTCTCCTCAGAGTATAACTCCATGTCTATTATCTGATGATAGGTTCTCCTCAGAGTGTAAATCCATGTCTATTATCTGATGATAGGTTCTCCTCAGAGTGTAACTCCATGTCTGTGTCCTGATGATAGGTTCTCCTCAGAGTGTAACTCCATGTCTATGTCCTGATGATAGGTTCTCCTCAGAGCATAACTCCATGTCTGTGTCCTGATGATAGGTTCTCCTCAGAGTGTAACTCCATGTCTGTGTCCTGATGATAGGTTCTCCTCAGAGTGTAACTCGATGTCTGTGTCCTGATGATAGGTTCTCCTCAGAGTGTAACTCCATGTCTATTATCTGATGATAGGTTCTCCTCAGAGTATAACTCCATGTCTATTATCTGATGATAGGTTCTCCTCAGAGTGTAACTCCATGTCTATTATCTGATGATAGGTTCTCCTCAGAGTGTAACTCCATGTCTGTGTCCTGATGATAGGTTCTCCTCAGAGTGTAACTTCATGTCTATGTCCTGATGATAGGTTCTCCTCAGAGTATAACTCCATGTCTGTGTCCTGATGATAGGTTCTCCTCAGAGTGTAACTCCATGTCTGTGTCCTGATGATAGGTTCTCCTCAGAGTGTAACTCGATGTCTGTGTCCTGATGATAGGTTCTCCTCAGAGTGTAACTCCATGTCTATTATCTGATGATAGGTTCTCCTCAGAGTGTAACTCCATGTCTATTATCTGATGATAGGTTCTCCTCAGAGTGTAACTCCATGTCTGTGTCCTGATGATAGGTTCTCCTCAGAGTGTAACTCCATGTCTGTGTCCTGATGGTAGGTTCTCCTCAGAGTGTAACTCTATGTCTGTGTCCTGATGATAGGTTCTCCTCAGAGTGTAACTCCATGTCTATGTCCTGATGATAGGTTCTCCTCAGAGTGTAACTCCATGTCTATGTCCTGATGATAGGTTCTCCTCAGAGTGTAACTCCATGTCTATTATCTGATGATAGGTTCTCCTCAGAGTGTAACTCCATGTCTGTGTCCTGATGATAGGTTCTCCTCAGAGTGTAACTCCATGTCTGTGTCCTGATGATAGGTTCTCCTCAGAGTGTAACTCCATGTCTGTGTCCTGATGATAGGTTCTCCTCAGAGTATAACTCCATGTCTATTATCTGATGATAGGTTCTCCTCAGAGTGTAACTCCATGTCTATTATCTGATGATAGGTTCTCCTCAGAGTGTAACTCCATGTCTATTATCTGATGATAGGTTCTCCTCAGAGTGTAAGTCCATGTCTGTGTCCTGATGATAGGTTCTCCTCAGAGTGTAACTCCATGTCTATTATCTGATGATAGGTTCTCCTCAGAGTGTAACTCCATGTCTATGTCCTGATGATAGGTTCTCCTCAGAGTGTAACTCCATGTCTATTATCTGATGATAGGTTCTCCTCAGAGTGTAACTCCATGTCTGTGTCCTGATGATAGGTTCTCCTCAGAGTGTAACTCCATGTCTGTGTCCTGATGATAGGTTCTCCTCTGAGTGTAACTCCATGTCTGTGTCCTGATGATAGTTTCTCCTCAGAGTGTAACTCCATGTCTATTATCTGATGATAGCTTCTCCTCAGAGTGTAACTCCATGTCTGTGTCCTGATGATAGGTTCTCCTCAGAGTGTAACTCGATGTCTGTGTCCTGATGATAGGTTCTCCTCAGAGTGTAACTCCATGTCTATTATCTGATGATAGGTTCTCCTCAGAGTATAACTCCATGTCTATTATCTGATGATAGGTTCTCCTCAGAGTGTAACTCCATCTCTATTATCTGATGATAGGTTCTCCTCAGAGTGTAACTCCATGTCTGTGTCCTGATGATAGGTTCTCCTCAGAGTGTAACTCCATGTCTATTATCTGATGATAGGTTCTCCTCAGAGTGTAACTCCATGTCTATATCCTGATGATAGGTTCTCCTCAGAGTGTAACTCCATGTCTATTACCTGATGATAGGTTCTCCTCAGAGTGTAACTCCATGTCTATGTCCTGATGATAGGTTCTCCTCAGAGTGTAACTCCATGTCTGTGTCCTGATGATAGGTTCTCCTCAGAGTGTAACTCCATGTCTGTGTCCTGATGATAGGTTCTCCTCAGAGTGTAACTCCATGTCTATGTCCTGATGATAGGTTCTCCTCAGAGTGTAACTCCATGTCTATTATCTGATGATAGGTTCTCCTCAGAGTGTAACTCCATGTCTATGTCCTGATGATTAGTTCACCTCAGAGTGTAACTCCATGTCTATTATCTGATGATAGGTTCTCCTCAGAGTGTAACTCCATGTCTATATCCTGATGATAGGTTCTCCTCAGAGTGTAACTCCATGTCTATGTCCTGATGATAGGTTCTCCTCAGAGTGTAACTCCATGTCTATGTCCTGATGATAGGTTCTCCTCAAAGTGTAACTCCATGTCTGTGTCCTGATGATAGGTTCTCCTCAGAGTGTAACTCCATGTCTATTATCTGATGATAGATTCTCCTCAGAGTGTAACTCCATGTCTATGTACTGATGATAGGTTCTCCTCAGAGTGTAACTCCATGTCTGTGTCCTGATGATAGGTTCTCCTCAGAGTGTAACTCCATGTCTATTACCTGATGATAGGTTCTCCTCAGAGTGTAACTCCATGTCTGTGTCCTGATGATAGGTTCTCCTCAGAGTGTAACTCCATGTCTGTGTCCTGATGATAGGTTCTCCTCAGAGTGTAACTCCATGTCTGTGTCCTGATGATAGGTTCTCCTCAGAGTGTAACTCCATGTCTATTATCTGATGATAGGTTCTCCTCAGAGTGTAACTCCATGTCTATTATCTGATGATAGGTTCTCCTCAGCGTGTAACTCCATGTCTATTATCTCATGATAGGTTCTCCTCAGAGTATAACTCCATGTCTATTATCTGATGATAGGTTCTCCTCAGAGTGTAACTCCATGTGTACTACCTGATGATAGGTTCTCCTCAGAGTGTAACTCCATGTCTATGTCCTGATGATAGGTTCTCCTCAGAGTGTAACTCCATGTCTGTGTCCTGATGATAGGTTCTCCTCAGAGTGTAACTCCGTGTCTGTGTCCTGATGATAGGTTCTCCTCAGAGTGTAACTCCATGTCTGTGTACTGATGATAGGTTCTCCTCAGAGTGTAACTCCATGTCTGTGTCCTGATGATAGGTTCTCCTCAGAGTGTAACTCCATGTCTATTATCTGATGATAGGTTCTCCTCAGAGTGTAACTCCATGTCTATTATCTGATGATAGGTTCTCCTCAGAGTGTAACTCCATGTCTGTGTCCTGATGATAGGTTCTCCTCAGAGTGTAACTCCATGTCTATGTCCTGATGATAGGTTCTCCTCAGAGTGTAACTCCATGTCTGTGTCCTGATGATAGGTTCTCCTCAGAGTGTAACTCCATGTCTGTGTCCTGATGATAGTTTCTCCTCAGAGTGTAACTCCATGTCTATTATCTGATGATAGCTTCTCCTCAGAGTGTAACTCCATGTCTGTGTCCTGATGATAGGTTCTCCTCAGAGTGTAACTCGATGTCTGTGTCCTGATGATAGGTTCTCCTCAGAGTGTAACTCCATGTCTATTATCTGATGATAGGTTCTCCTCAGAGTATAACTCCATGTCTATTATCTGATGATAGGTTCTCCTCAGAGTGTAACTCCATGTCTATTATCTGATGATAGGTTCTCCTCAGAGTGTAACTCCATGTCTGTGTCCTGATGATAGGTTCTCCTCAGAGTGTAACTCCATGTCTATGTCCTGATGATAGGTTCTCCTCAGAGTATAACTCCATGTCTGTGTCCTGATGATAGGTTCTCCTCAGAGTGTAACTCCATGTCTGTGTCCTGATGATAGGTTCTCCTCAGAGTGTAACTCGATGTCTGTGTCCTGATGATAGGTTCTCCTCAGAGTGTAACTCCATGTCTATTATCTGATGATAGGTTCTCCTCAGAGTGTAACTCCATGTCTATTATCTGATGATAGGTTCTCCTCAGAGTGTAACTCCATGTCTGTGTCCTGATGATAGGTTCTCCTCAGAGTGTAACTCCATGTCTGTGTCCTGATGGTAGGTTCTCCTCAGAGTGTAACTCTATGTCTGTGTCCTAATGATAGGTTCTCCTCAGAGTGTAACTCCATGTCTATGTCCTGATGATAGGTTCTCCTCAGAGTGTAACTCCATGTCTATGTCCTGATGATAGGTTCTCCTCAGAGTGTAACTCCATGTCTATTATCTGATGATAGGTTCTCCTCAGCGTGTAACTCCATGTCTATTATCTGATGATAGGTTCTCCTCAGAGTATAACTCCATGTCTATTATCTGATGATAGGTTCTCCTCAGAGTATAACTCCATGTCTATTATCTGATGATAGGTTCTCCTCAGAGTGTAACTCCATGTGTACTACCTGATGATAGGTTCTCCTCAGAGTGTAACTCCATGTCTATGTCCTGATGATAGGTTCTCCTCAGAGTGTAACTCCATGTCTGTGTCCTGATGATAGGTTCTCCTCAGAGTGTAACTCCGTGTCTGTGTCCTGATGATAGGTTCTCCTCAGAGTGTAACTCCATGTCTGTGTACTGATGATAGGTTCTCCTCAGAGTGTAACTCCATGTCTGTGTCCTGATGATAGGTTCTCCTCAGAGTGTAACTCCATGTCTATTATCTGATGATAGGTTCTCCTCAGAGTGTAACTCCATGTCTATGTCCTGATGATAGGTTCTCCTCAGAGTGTAACTCCATGTCTATTATCTGATGATAGGTTCTCCTCAGAGT
Source organism: Rhinophrynus dorsalis (assembly GCA_037306005.1). NCBI lineage: Eukaryota > Metazoa > Chordata > Amphibia > Anura > Rhinophrynidae > Rhinophrynus > Rhinophrynus dorsalis. Next base: position 23,179 of record JBBDGT010000114.1, on the reverse strand, counting down.
GTAACTCCATGTCTGTGTCCTGATGATAGGTTCTCCTCAGAGTGTAACTCCATGTCTATGTCCTGATGATAGGTTCTCCTCAGAGTGTAACTCCATGTCTGTGTCCTGATGATAGGTTCTCCTCAGAGTGTAACTCCATGTCTGTGTCCTGATGATAGTTTCTCCTCAGAGTGTAACTCCATGTCTATTATCTGATGATAGCTTCTCCTCAGAGTGTAACTCCATGTCTGTGTCCTGATGATAGGTTCTCCTCAGAGTGTAACTCGATGTCTGTGTCCTGATGATAGGTTCTCCTCAGAGTGTAACTCCATGTCTATTATCTGATGATAGGTTCTCCTCAGAGTGTAACTCCATGTCTATTATCTGATGATAGGTTCTCCTCAGAGTGTAACTCCATGTCTGTGTCCTGATGATAGGTTCTCCTCAGAGTGTAACTCCATGTCTATTATCTGATGATAGGTTCTCCTCAGAGTGTAACTCCATGTCTATATCCTGATGATAGGTTCTCCTCAGAGTGTAACTCCATGTCTATTACCTGATGATAGGTTCTCCTCAGAGTGTAACTCCATGTCTATGTCCTGATGATGGGTTCTCCTCAGAGTGTAACTCCATGTCTGTGTCCTGATGATGGGTTCTCCTCAGAGTGTAACTCCATGTCTGTGTCCTGATGATAGGTTCTCCTCAGAGTGTAACTCCATGTCTGTGTCCTGATGATAGGTTCTCCTCAGAGTGTAACTCCATGTCTATTATCTGATGATAGGTTCTCCTCAGAGTAAAACTCCATGTCTATGTCCTGATGATTAGTTCACCTCAGAGTGTAACTCCATGTCTATTATCTGATGATAGGTTCTCCTCAGAGTGTAACTCCATGTCTATTATCTGATGATAGGTTCTCCTCAGAGTGTAACTCCATGTCTGTGTCCTGATGATAGGTTCTCCTCAGAGTGTAACTCCATGTCTATGTCCTGATGATAGGTTCTCCTCATAGTGTAACTCCATGTCTACTATCCTGATGATAGGTTCTCCTCAGAGTGTAACTCCATGTCTATGTCCTGATGATAGGTTCTCCTCAGAGTGTAACTCCATGTCTATGTCCTGATGATAGGTTCTCCTCAAAGTGTAACTCCATGTCTGTGTCCTGATGATAGGTTCTCCTCAGAGTGTAACTCCATGTCTATTATCTGATGATAGATTCTCCTCAGAGTGTAACTCCATGTCTATGTACTGATGATAGGTTCTCCTTAGAGTGTAACTCCATGTCTGTGTCCTGATGATAGGTTCTCCTCAGAGTGTAACTCGATGTCTGTGTCCTGATGATAGGTTCTCCTCAGAGTGTAACTCCATGTCTATTATCTGATGATAGGTTCTCCTCAGAGTATAACTCCATGTCTATTATCTGATGATAGGTTCTCCTCAGAGTGTAACTCCATGTCTATTATCTGATGATAGGTTCTCCTCAGAGTGTAACTCCATGTCTGTGTCCTGATGATAGGTTCTCCTCAGATTGTAACTCCATGTCTATTATCTGATGATAGGTTCTCCTCAGAGTGTAACTCCATGTCTATATCCTGATGATAGGTTCTCCTCAGAGTGTAACTCCATGTCTATTACCTGATGATAGGTTCTCCTCAGAGTGTAACTCCATGTCTATGTCCTGATGATGGGTTCTCCTCAGAGTGTAACTCCATGTCTGTGTCCTGATGATAGGTTCTCCTCAGAGTGTAACTCCATGTCTGTGTCCTGATGATAGGTTCTCCTCAGAGTGTAACTCCATGTCTATGTCCTGATGATAGGTTCTCCTCAGAGTGTAACTCCATGTCTATTATCTGATGATAGGTTCTCCTCAGAGTAAACTCCATGTCTATTATCTGATGATAGGTTCTCCTCAGAGTGTAACTCCATGTCTGTGTCCTGATGATAGGTTCTCCTCAGAGTGTAACTCCATGTCTATGTCCTGATGATAGGTTCTCCTCATAGTGTAACTCCATGTCTACTATCTGATGATAGGTTCTCCTCAGAGTGTAACTCCATGTCTATGTCCTGATGATAGGTTCTCCTCAGAGTGTAACTCCATGTCTATGTCCTGATGATAGGTTCTCCTCAAAGTGTAACTCCATGTCTGTGTCCTGATGATAGGTTCTCCTCAGAGTGTAACTCCATGTCTATTATCTGATAATAGATTCTCCTCAGAGTGTAACTCCATGTCTATGTACTGATGATAGGTTCTCCTCAGAGTGTAACTCCATGTCTGTGTCCTGATGATAGGTTCTCCTCAGAGTGTAACTCCATGTCTATTATCTGATGATAGGTTCTCCTCAGAGTGTAACTCCATGTCTATTACCTGATGATAGGTTCTCCTCAGAGTGTAACTCCATGTTTGTGTCCTGATGATAGGTTCTCCTCAGAGTGTAACTCCATGTCTGTGTCCTGATGATAGGTTCTCCTCAGAGTGTAACTCCATGTCTATTATCTGATGATAGGTTCTCCTCAGAGTGTAACTCCATGTCTATTACCTGATGATAGGTTCTCCTCAGAGTGTAACTCCATGTCTGTGTCCTGATGATAGGTTCTCCTCAGAGTGTAACTCCATGTCTGTGTCCTGATGATAGGTTCTCCTCAGAGTGTAACTCCATGTCTATGTCCTGATGATAGGTTCTCCTCAGAGTGTAACTCCATGTCTGTGTCCTGATGATAGGTTCTCCTCAGAGTGTAACTCCATGTCTATTATCTGATGATAGGTTCTCCTCAGAGTGTAACTCCATGTCTATTACCTGATGATAGGTTCTCCTCAGAGTGTAACTCCATGTCTATGTCCTGATGATAGGTTCTCCTCAGAGTGTAACTCCATGTCTGTGTCCTGATGATAGGTTCTCCTCAGAGTGTAACTCCATGTCTATGTCCTGATGATAGGTTCTCCTCAGAGTGTAACTCCATGTCTATTATCTGATGATAGGTTCTCCTCAGAGTGTAACTCCATGTCTGTGTCATGATGATAGGTTCTCCTCAGAGTGTAACTCCATGTCTATGTCCTGATGATAGGTTCTCCTCAGAGTGTAACTCCATGTCTATTATCTGATGATAGGTTCTCCTCAGAGTGTAACTCCATGTCTGTGTCCTGATGATAGGTTCTCCTCAGAGTGTAACTCCATGTCTATTATCTGATGATAGGTTCTCCTCAGAGTGTAACTCCATGTCTATTACCTGATGATAGGTTCTCCTCAGAGTGTAACTCCATGTCTGTGTCCTGATGATAGGTTCTCCTCAGACTGTAACTCCATGTCTATTATCTGATGATAGGTTCTCCTCAGAGTGTAACTCCATGTCTATTACCTGATGATAGGTTCTCCTCAGAGTGTAACTCCATGTCTATGTCCTGATGATAGGTTCTCCTCAGAGTGTAACTCCATGTCTGTGTCCTGATGATAGGTTCTCCTCAGAGTGTAACTCCATGTCTATTATCTGATGATAGGTTCTCCTCAGAGTGTAACTACATGTCTATTATCTGATGATAGGTTCTCCTCAGAGTGTAACTCCATGTCTATTATCTGATGATAGGTTCTCCTCAGAGTGTAACTCCATGTCTATTATCTGATGATAGGTTCTCCTCAGAGTGTAACTCCATGTCTGTGTCCTGATGATAGGTTCTCCTCAGAGTGTAACTCCATGTCTATTATCTGATGATAGGTTCTCCTCAGAGTGTAACTCCATGTCTATTATCTGATGATAGGTTCTCCTCAGAGTGTAGCTCCATGTCTATTATCTGATGATAGGTTCTCCTCAGAGTGTAACTCCATGTCTGTGTCCTGATGATAGGTTCTCCTCAGAGTGTAACTCCATGTCTATTATCTGATGATAGGTTCTCCTCAGAGTGTAACTCCATGTCTATGTCCTGATGATAGGTTCTCCTCAGAGTGTAACTCCATGTCTGTGTACTGATGATAGGTTCTCCTCAGAGTGTAACTCCATGTCTATTACCTGATGATAGGTTCTCCTCAGAGTGTAACTCCATGTCTGTGTCCTGATGATAGGTTCTCCTCAGAGTGTAACTCCATGTCTGTGTCCTGATGATAGGTTCTCCTCAGAGTGTAACTCCATGTCTATTATCTGATGATAGGTTCTCCTCAGAGTGTAACTCCATGTCTATTACCTGATGATAGGTTCTCCTCAGAGTGTAACTCCATGTCTATGTCCTGATGATAGGTTCTCCTCAGAGTGTAACTCCATGTCTGTGTCCTGATGATAGGTTCTCCTCAGAGTGTAACTCCATGTCTATGTCCTGATGATAGGTTCTCCTCAGAGTGTAACTCCATGTCTATTATCTGATGATAGGTTCTCCTCAGAGTGTAACTCCATGTCTGTGTCCTGATGATAGGTTCTCCTCAGAGTGTAACTCCATGTCTGTGTCCTGATGATAGGTTCTCCTCAGAGTGTAACTCCATGTCTGTGTCCTGATGATAGGTTCTCCTCAGAGTATAACTCCATGTCTATTATCTGATGATAGGTTCTCCTCAGAGTGTAACTCCATGTCTATTATCTGATGATAGGTTCTCCTCAGAGTGTAACTCCATGTCTATTATCTGATGATAGGTTCTCCTCAGAGTGTAACTCCATGTCTGTGTCCTGATGATAGGTTCTCCTCAGAGTGTAACTCCATGTCTATTATCTGATGATAGGTTCTCCTCAGAGTGTAACTCCATGTCTATGTCCTGATGATAGGTTCTCCTCAGAGTGTAACTCCATGTCTATTATCTGATGATAGGTTCTCCTCAGAGTGTAACTCCATGTCTGTGTCCTGATGATAGGTTCTCCTCAGAGTGTAACTCCATGTCTGTGTCCTGATGATAGGTTCTCCTCAGAGTGTAACTCCATGTCTATTATCTGATGATAGCTTCTCCTCAGAGTGTAACTCCATGTCTGTGTCCTGATGATAGGTTCTCCTCAGAGTGTAACTCGATGTCTGTGTCCTGATGATAGGTTCTCCTCAGAGTGTAACTCCATGTCTATTATCTGATGATAGGTTCTCCTCAGAGTATAACTCCATGTCTATTATCTGATGATAGGTTCTCCTCAGAGTGTAACTCCATCTCTATTATCTGATGATAGGTTCTCCTCAGAGTGTAACTCCATGTCTGTGTCCTGATGATAGGTTCTCCTCAGAGTGTAACTCCATGTCTATTATCTGATGATAGGTTCTCCTCAGAGTGTAACTCCATGTCTATATCCTGATGATAGGTTCTCCTCAGAGTGTAACTCCATGTCTATTACCTGATGATAGGTTCTCCTCAGAGTGTAACTCCATGTCTGTGTCCTGATGATAGGTTCTCCTCAGAGTGTAACTCCATGTCTGTGTCCTGATGATAGGTTCTCCTCAGAGTGTAACTCCATGTCTATGTCCTGATGATAGGTTCTCCTCAGAGTGTAACTCCATGTCTATTATCTGATGATAGGTTCTCCTCAGAGTGTAACTCCATGTCTATTATCTGATGATAGGTTCTCCTCAGAGTGTAACTCCATGTCTATTATCTGATGATAGGTTCTCCTCAGAGTGTAACTCCATGTCTATTATCTGATGATAGGTTCTCCTCAGAGTGTAACTCCATGTCTATGTCCTGATGATAGGTTCTCCTCAGAGTGTAACTCCATGTCTGTGTACTGATGATAGGTTCTCCTCAGAGTGTAACTCCATGTCTATTACCTGATGATAGGTTCTCCTCAGAGTGTAACTCCATGTCTGTGTCCTGATGATAGGTTCTCCTCAGAGTGTAACTCCATGTCTGTGTCCTGATGATAGGTTCTCCTCAGAGTGTAACTCCATGTCTATTATCTGATGATAGGTTCTCCTCAGAGTGTAACTCCATGTCTATTACCTGATGATAGGTTCTCCTCAGAGTGTAACTCCATGTCTATGTCCTGATGATAGGTTCTCCTCAGAGTGTAACTCCATGTCTGTGTCCTGATGATAGGTTCTCCTCAGAGTGTAACTCCATGTCTATGTCCTGATGATAGGTTCTCCTCAGAGTGTAACTCCATGTCTATTATCTGATGATAGGTTCTCCTCAGAGTGTAACTCCATGTCTGTGTCCTGATGATAGGTTCTCCTCAGAGTGTAACTCCATGTCTGTGTCCTGATGATAGGTTCTCCTCAGAGTATAACTCCATGTCTATTATCTGATGATAGGTTCTCCTCAGAGTGTAACTCCATGTCTATTATCTGATGATAGGTTCTCCTCAGAGTGTAACTCCATGTCTATTATCTGATGATAGGTTCTCCTCAGAGTGTAACTCCATGTCTTTTATCTGATGATAGGTTCTCCTCAGAGTGTAACTCCATGTCTATTATCTGATGATAGGTTCTCCTCAGAGTGTAACTCCATGTCTATGTCCTGATGATAGGTTCTCCTCAGAGTGTAACTCCATGTCTATTATCTGATGATAGGTTCTCCTCAGAGTGTAACTCCATGTCTGTGTCCTGATGATAGGTTCTCCTCAGAGTGTAACTCCATGTCTATGTCCTGATGATAGGTTCTCCTCAGAGTGTAACTCCATGTCTATTATCTGATGATAGGTTCTCCTCAGAGTGTAACTCCATGTCTATTATCTGATGATAGGTTCTCCTCAGAGTGTAACTCCATGTCTATTATCTGATGATAGGTTCTCCTCAGAGTGTAACTCCATGTCTATTACCTGATGATAGGTTCTCCTCAGAGTGTAACTCCATGTCTGTGTCCTGATGATAGGTTCTCCTCAGAGTGTAACTCCATGTCTATTACCTGATGATAGGTTCTCCTCAGAGTGTAACTCCATGTCTGTGTCCTGATGATAGGTTCTCCTCAGAGTGTAACTCCATGTCTATTATCTGATGATAGGTTCTCCTCAGAGTGTAACTCCATGTCTATTACCTGATGATAGGTTCTCCTCAGAGTGTAACTCCATGTCTATGTCCTGATGATAGGTTCTCCTCAGAGTGTAACTCCATGTCTGTGTCCTGATGATAGGTTCTCCTCAGAGTGTAACTCCATGTCTATGTCCTGATGATAGGTTCTCCTCAGAGTGTAACTCCATGTCTATTATCTGATGATAGGTTCTCCTCAGAGTGTAACTCCATGTCTATTATCTGATGATAGGTTCTCCTCAGAGTGTAACTCCATGTCTATTATCTGATGATAGGTTCTCCTCAGAGTGTAACTCCATGTCTATTATCTGATGATAGGTTCTCCTCAGAGTGTAACTCCATGTCTGTGTCCTGATGATAGGTTCTCCTCAGAGTGTAACTCCATGTCTATTATCTGATGATAGGTTCTCCTCAGAGTGTAACTCCATGTCTATTATCTGATGATAGGTTCTCCTCAGAGTGTAACTCCATGTCTATTATCTGATGATAGGTTCTCCTCAGAGTGTAACTCCATGTCTGTGTCCTGATGATAGGTTCTCCTCAGAGTGTAACTCCATGTCTATTATCTGATGATAGGTTCTCCTCAGAGTGTAACTCCATGTCTATGTCCTGATGATAGGTTCTCCTCAGAGTGTAACTCCATGTCTGTGTACTGATGATAGGTTCTCCTCAGAGTGTAACTCCATGTCTATTACCTGATGATAGGTTCTCCTCAGAGTGTAACTCCATGTCTGTGTCCTGATGATAGGTTCTCCTCAGAGTGTAACTCCATGTCTGTGTCCTGATGATAGGTTCTCCTCAGAGTGTAACTCCATGTCTATTATCTGATGATAGGTTCTCCTCAGAGTGTAACTCCATGTCTATTACCTGATGATAAGTTCTCCTCAGAGTGTAACTCCATGTCTATGTCCTGATGATAGGTTCTCCTCAGAGTGTAACTCCATGTCTGTGTCCTGATGATAGGTTCTCCTCAGAGTGTAACTCCATGTCTATGTCCTGATGATAGGTTCTCCTCAGAGTGTAACTCCATGTCTATTATCTGATGATAGGTTCTCCTCAGAGTGTAACTCCATGTCTGTGTCCTGATGATAGGTTCTCCTCAGAGTGTAACTCCATGTCTGTGTCCTGATGATAGGTTCTCCTCAGAGTGTAACTCCATGTCTGTGTCCTGATGATAGGTTCTCCTCAGAGTATAACTCCATGTCTATTATCTGATGATAGGTTCTCCTCAGAGTGTAACTCCATGTCTATTATCTGATGATAGGTTCTCCTCAGAGTGTAACTCCATGTCTATTATCTGATGATAGGTTCTCCTCAGAGTGTAACTCCATGTCTATTATCTGATGATAGGTTCTCCTCAGAGTGTAACTCCATGTCTGTGTCCTGATGATAGGTTCTCCTCAAAGTGTAACTCCATGTCTATTATCTGATGATAGGTTCTCCTCAGAGTGTAACTCCATGTCTATGTCCTGATGATAGGTTCTCCTCAGAGTGTAACTCCATGTCTATGATCTGATGATAGGTTCTCCTCAGAGTGTAACTCCATGTCTGTGTCCTGATGATAGGTTCTCCTCAGAGTGTAACTCCATGTCTGTGTCCTGATGATAGGTTCTCCTCAGAGTGTAACTCCATGTCTGTGTCCTGATGATAGTTTCTCCTCAGAGTGTAACTCCATGTCTATTATCTGATGATAGCTTCTCCTCAGAGTGTAACTCCATGTCTGTGTCCTGATGATAGGTTCTCCTCAGAGTGTAACTCGATGTCTGTGTCCTGATGATAGGTTCTCCTCAGAGTGTAACTCCATGTCTATTATCTGATGATAGGTTCTCCTCAGAGTATAACTCCATGTCTATTATCTGATGATAGGTTCTCCTCAGAGTGTAACTCCATCTCTATTATCTGATGATAGGTTCTCCTCAGAGTGTAACTCCATGTCTGTGTCCTGATGATAGGTTCTCCTCAGAGTGTAACTCCATGTCTATTATCTGATGATAGGTTCTCCTCAGAGTGTAACTCCATGTCTATATCCTGATGATAGGTTCTCCTCAGAGTGTAACTCCATGTCTATTACCTGATGATAGGTTCTCCTCAGAGTGTAACTCCATGTCTGTGTCCTGATGATAGGTTCTCCTCAGAGTGTAACTCCATGTCTGTGTCCTGATGATAGGTTCTCCTCAGAGTGTAACTCCATGTCTGTGTCCTGATGATAGGTTCTCCTCAGAGTGTAACTCCATGTCTATGTCCTGATGATAGGTTCTCCTCAGAGTGTAACTCCATGTCTATTATCTGATGATAGGTTCTCCTCAGAGTGTAACTCCATGTCTATTATCTGATGATAGGTTCTCCTCAGAGTGTAACTCCATGTCTGTGTCCTGATGATAGGTTCTCCTCAGAGTGTAACTCCATGTCTATTATCTGATGATAGGTTCTCCTCAGAGTGTAACTCCATGTCTATTATCTGATGATAGGTTCTCCTCAGAGTGTAACTCCATGTCTGTGTCCTGATGATAGGTTCTCCTCAGAGTGTAACTCCATGTCTATTATCTGATGATAGGTTCTCCTCAGAGTGTAACTCCATGTCTATGTCCTGATGATAGGTTCTCCTCAGAGTGTAACTCCATGTCTGTGTACTGATGATAGGTTCTCCTCAGAGTGTAACTCCATGTCTATTACCTGATGATAGGTTCTCCTCAGAGTGTAACTCCATGTCTGTGTCCTGATGATAGGTTCTCCTCAGAGTGTAACTCCATGTCTGTGTCCTGATGATAGGTTCTCCTCAGAGTGTAACTCCATGTCTATTATCTGATGATAGGTTCTCCTCAGAGTGTAACTCCATGTCTATTACCTGATGATAGGTTCTCCTCAGAGTGTAACTCCATGTCTATGTCCTGATGATAGGTTCTCCTCAGAGTGTAACTCCATGTCTGTGTCCTGATGATAGGTTCTCCTCAGAGTGTAACTCCATGTCTATGTCCTGATGATAGGTTCTCCTCAGAGTGTAACTCCATGTCTATTATCTGATGATAGGTTCTCCTCAGAGTGTAACTCCATGTCTGTGTCCTGATGATAGGTTCTCCTCAGAGTGTAACTCCATGTCTGTGTCCTGATGATAGGTTCTCCTCAGAGTGTAACTCCATGTCTGTGTCCTGATGATAGGTTCTCCTCAGAGTATAACTCCATGTCTATTATCTGATGATAGGTTCTCCTCAGAGTGTAACTCCATGTCTATTATCTGATGATAGGTTCTCCTCAGAGTGTAACTCCATGTCTATTATCTGATGATAGGTTCTCCTCAGAGTGTAACTCCATGTCTATTATCTGATGATAGGTTCTCCTCAGAGTGTAACTCCATGTCTGTGTCCTGATGATAGGTTCTCCTCAGAGTGTAACTCCATGTCTATTATCTGATGATAGGTTCTCCTCAGAGTGTAACTCCATGTCTATGTCCTGATGATAGGTTCTCCTCAGAGTGTAACTCCATGTCTATTATCTGATGATAGGTTCTCCTCAGAGTGTAACTCCATGTCTGTGTCCTGATGATAGGTTCTCCTCAGAGTGTAACTCCATGTCTGTGTCCTGATGATAGTTTCTCCTCAGAGTGTAACTCCATGTCTATTATCTGATGATAGCTTCTCCTCAGAGTGTAACTCCATGTCTGTGTCCTGATGATAGGTTCTCCTCAGAGTGTAACTCGATGTCTGTGTCCTGATGATAGGTTCTCCTCAGAGTGTAACTCCATGTCTATTATCTGATGATAGGTTCTCCTCAGAGTATAACTCCATGTCTATTATCTGATGATAGGTTCTCCTCAGAGTGTAACTCCATCTCTATTATCTGATGATAGGTTCTCCTCAGAGTGTAACTCCATGTCTGTGTCCTGATGATAGGTTCTCCTCAGAGTGTAACTCCATGTCTATTATCTGATGATAGGTTCTCCTCAGAGTGTAACTCCATGTCTATATCCTGATGATAGGTTCTCCTCAGAGTGTAACTCCATGTCTATTACCTGATGATAGGTTCTCCTCAGAGTGTAACTCCATGTCTGTGTCCTGATGATAGGTTCTCCTCAGAGTGTAACTCCATGTCTGTGTCCTGATGATAGGTTCTCCTCAGAGTGTAGCTCCATGTCTGTGTCCTGATGATAGGTTCTCCTCAGAGTGTAACTCCATGTCTATGTCCTGATGTTAGGTTCTCCTCAGAGTGTAACTCCATGTCTATTATCTGATGATAGGTTCTCCTCAGAGTGTAACTCCATGTTTATGTCCTGATGATTAGTTCACCTCAGAGTGTAACTCCATGTCTATTATCTGATGATAGGTTCTCCTCAGAGTGTAACTCCATGTCTATATCCTGATGATAGGTTCTCCTCAGAGTGTAACTCCATGTCTATGTCCTGATGATAGGTTCTCCTCAGAGTGTAACTCCATGTCTATGTCCTGATGATAGGTTCTCCTCAAAGTGTAACTCCATGTCTGTGTCCTGATGATAGGTTCTCCTCAGAGTGTAACTCCATGTCTATTATCTGATGATAGATTCTCCTCAGAGTGTAACTCCATGTCTATGTACTGATGATAGGTTCTCCTCAGAGTGTAACTCCATGTCTGTGTCCTGATGATAGGTTCTCCTCAGAGTGTAACTCCATGTCTATTACCTGATGATAGGTTCTCCTCAGAGTGTAACTCCATGTCTGTGTCCTGATGATAGGTTCTCCTCAGAGTGTAACTCCATGTCTGTGTCCTGATGATAGGTTCTCCTCAGAGTGTAACTCCATGTCTGTGTCCTGATGATAGGTTCTCCTCAGAGTGTAACTCCATGTCTATTATCTGATGATAGGTTCTCCTCAGAGTGTAACTCCATGTCTATTATCTGATGATAGGTTCTCCTCAGCGTGTAACTCCATGTCTATTATCTGATGATAGGTTCTCCTCAGAGTATAACTCCATGTCTATTATCTGATGATAGGTTCTCCTCAGAGTGTAACTCCATGTGTACTACCTGATGATAGGTTCTCCTCAGAGTGTAACTCCATGTCTATGTCCTGATGATAGGTTCTCCTCAGAGTGTAACTCCATGTCTGTGTCCTGATGATAGGTTCTCCTCAGAGTGTAACTCCGTGTCTGTGTCCTGATGATAGGTTCTCCTCAGAGTGTAACTCCATGTCTGTGTACTGATGATAGGTTCTCCTCAGAGTGTAACTCCATGTCTGTGTCCTGATGATAGGTTCTCCTCAGAGTGTAACTCCATGTCTATTATCTGATGATAGGTTCTCCTCAGAGTGTAACTCCATGTCTATGTCCTGATGATAGGTTCTCCTCAGAGTGTAACTCCATGTCTGTGTCCTGATGATAGGTTCTCCTCAGAGTGTAACTCCATGTCTATTATCTGATGATAGGTTCTCCTCAGAGTGTAACTCCATGTCTGTGTCCTGATGATAGGTTCTCCTCAGAGTGTAACTCCATGTCTATTATCTGATGATAGGTTCTCCTCAGAGTGTAACTCCATGTCTGTGTCCTGATGATAGGTTCTCCTCAGAGTGTAACTCCATGTCTATTATCTGATGATAGGTTCTCCTCAGAGTGTAACTCCATGTCTATGTCCTGATGATAGGTTCTCCTCAGAGTGTAACTCCATGTCTGTGTCCTGATGATAGGTTCTCCTCAGAGTGTAACTCCATGTCTGTGTCCTGATGATAGGTTCTCCTCAGAGTGTAACTCCATGTCTATTATCTGATGATAGGTTCTCCTCAGAGTGTAACTCCATGTCTATTACCTGATGATAGGTTCTCCTCAGAGTGTAACTCCATGTCTATGTCCTGATGATAGGTTCTCCTCAGAGTGTAACTCCATGTCTGTGTCCTGATGATAGGTTCTCCTCAGAGTGTAACTCCATGTCTATGTCCTGATGATAGGTTCTCCTCAGAGTGTGACTCCATGTCTATTATCTGATGATAGGTTCTCCTCAGAGTGTAACTCCATGTCTGTGTCCTGATGATAGGTTCTCCTCAGAGTGTAACTCCATGTCTGTGTCCTGATGATAGGTTCTCCTCAGAGTGTAACTCCATGTCTGTGTCCTGATGATAGGTTCTCCTCAGAGTATAACTCCATGTCTATTATCTGATGATAGGTTCTCCTCAGAGTGTAACTCCATGTCTATTATCTGATGATAGGTTCTCCTCAGAGTGTAACTCCATGTCTATTATCTGATGATAGGTTCTCCTCAGAGTGTAACTCCATGTCTATTATCTGATGATAGGTTCTCCTCAGAGTGTAACTCCATGTCTGTGTCCTGATGATAGGTTCTCCTCAGAGTGTAACTCCATGTCTATTATCTGATGATAGGTTCTCCTCAGAGTGTAACTCCATGTCTATTATCTGATGATAGGTTCTCCTCAGAGTGTAACTCCATGTCTATTATCTGATGATAGGTTCTCCTCAGAGTGTAACTCCATGTCTGTGTCCTGATGATAGGTTCTCCTCAGAGTGTAACTCCATGTCTGTGTCCTGATGATAGGTTCTCCTCAGAGTGTAACTCCATGTCTGTGTCCTGATGATAGTTTCTCCTCAGAGTGTAACTCCATGTCTATTATCTGATGATAGCTTCTCCTCAGAGTGTAACTCCATGTCTGTGTCCTGATGATAGGTTCTCCTCAGAGTGTAACTCGATGTCTGTGTCCTGATGATAGGTTCTCCTCAGAGTGTAACTCCATGTCTATTATCTGATGATAGGTTCTCCTCAGAGTATAACTCCATGTCTATTATCTGATGATAGGTTCTCCTCAGAGTGTAACTCCATCTCTATTATCTGATGATAGGTTCTCCTCAGAGTGTAACTCCATGTCTGTGTCCTGATGATAGGTTCTCCTCAGAGTGTAACTCCATGTCTATTATCTGATGATAGGTTCTCCTCAGAGTGTAACTCCATGTCTATATCCTGATGATAGGTTCTCCTCAGAGTGTAACTCCATGTCTATTACCTGATGATAGGTTCTCCTCAGAGTGTAACTCCATGTCTGTGTCCTGATGATAGGTTCTCCTCAGAGTGTAACTCCATGTCTGTGTCCTGATGATAGGTTCTCCTCAGAGTGTAACTCCATGTCTATGTCCTGATGATAGGTTCTCCTCAGAGTGTAACTCCATGTCTATTATCTGATGATAGGTTCTCCTCAGAGTGTAACTCCATGTTTATGTCCTGATGATTAGTTCACCTCAGAGTGTAACTCCATGTCTATTATCTGATGATAGGTTCTCCTCAGAGTGTAACTCCATGTCTATATCCTGATGATAGGTTCTCCTCAGAGTGTAACTCCATGTCTATGTCCTGATGATAGGTTCTCCTCAGAGTGTAACTCCATGTCTATGTCCTGATGATAGGTTCTCCTCAAAGTGTAACTCCATGTCTGTGTCCTGATGATAGGTTCTCCTCAGAGTGTAACTCCATGTCTATTATCTGATGATAGATTCTCCTCAGAGTGTAACTCCATGTCTATGTACTGATGATAGGTTCTCCTCAGAGTGTAACTCCATGTCTGTGTCCTGATGATAGGTTCTCCTCAGAGTGTAACTCCATGTCTATTACCTGATGATAGGTTCTCCTCAGAGTGTAACTCCATGTCTGTGTCCTGATGATAGGTTCTCCTCAGAGTGTAACTCCATGTCTGTGTCCTGATGATAGGTTCTCCTCAGAGTGTAACTCCATGTCTGTGTCCTGATGATAGGTTCTCCTCAGAGTGTAACTCCATGTCTATTATCTGATGATAGGTTCTCCTCAGAGTGTAACTCCATGTCTATTATCTGATGATAGGTTCTCCTCAGAGTGTAACTCCATGTCTATTATCTGATGATAGGTTCTCCTCAGAGTGTAACTCCATGTCTATTACCTGATGATAGGTTCTCCTCAGAGTGTAACTCCATGTCTGTGTCCTGATGATAGGTTCTCCTCAGAGTGTAACTCCATGTCTATTACCTGATGATAGGTTCTCCTCAGAGTGTAACTCCATGTCTGTGTCCTGATGATAGGTTCTCCTCAGAGTGTAACTCCATGTCTATTATCTGATGATAGGTTCTCCTCAGAGTGTAACTCCATGTCTATTACCTGATGATAGGTTCTCCTCAGAGTGTAACTCCATGTCTATGTCCTGATGATAGGTTCTCCTCAGAGTGTAACTCCATGTCTGTGTCCTGATGATAGGTTCTCCTCAGAGTGTAACTCCATGTCTATGTCCTGATGATAGGTTCTCCTCAGAGTGTAACTCCATGTCTATTATCTGATGATAGGTTCTCCTCAGAGTGTAACTCCATGTCTATTATCTGATGATAGGTTCTCCTCAGAGTGTAACTCCATGTCTATTATCTGATGATAGGTTCTCCTCAGAGTGTAACTCCATGTCTATTATCTGATGATAGGTTCTCCTCAGAGTGTAACTCCATGTCTGTGTCCTGATGATAGGTTCTCCTCAGAGTGTAACTCCATGTCTATTATCTGATGATAGGTTCTCCTCAGAGTGTAACTCCATGTCTATTATCTGATGATAGGTTCTCCTCAGAGTGTAACTCCATGTCTATTATCTGATGATAGGTTCTCCTCAGAGTGTAACTCCATGTCTGTGTCCTGATGATAGGTTCTCCTCAGAGTGTAACTCCATGTCTATTATCTGATGATAGGTTCTCCTCAGAGTGTAACTCCATGTCTATGTCCTGATGATAGGTTCTCCTCAGAGTGTAACTCCATGTCTGTGTACTGATGATAGGTTCTCCTCAGAGTGTAACTCCATGTCTATTACCTGATGATAGGTTCTCCTCAGAGTGTAACTCCATGTCTGTGTCCTGATGATAGGTTCTCCTCAGAGTGTAACTCCATGTCTGTGTCCTGATGATAGGTTCTCCTCAGAGTGTAACTCCATGTCTATTATCTGATGATAGGTTCTCCTCAGAGTGTAACTCCATGTCTATTACCTGATGATAAGTTCTCCTCAGAGTGTAACTCCATGTCTATGTCCTGATGATAGGTTCTCCTCAGAGTGTAACTCCATGTCTGTGTCCTGATGATAGGTTCTCCTCAGAGTGTAACTCCATGTCTATGTCCTGATGATAGGTTCTCCTCAGAGTGTAACTCCATGTCTATTATCTGATGATAGGTTCTCCTCAGAGTGTAACTCCATGTCTGTGTCCTGATGATAGGTTCTCCTCAGAGTGTAACTCCATGTCTGTGTCCTGATGATAGGTTCTCCTCAGAGTGTAACTCCATGTCTGTGTCCTGATGATAGGTTCTCCTCAGAGTATAACTCCATGTCTATTATCTGATGATAGGTTCTCCTCAGAGTGTAACTCCATGTCTATTATCTGATGATAGGTTCTCCTCAGAGTGTAACTCCATGTCTATTATCTGATGATAGGTTCTCCTCAGAGTGTAACTCCATGTCTATTATCTGATGATAGGTTCTCCTCAGAGTGTAACTCCATGTCTGTGTCCTGATGATAGGTTCTCCTCAAAGTGTAACTCCATGTCTATTATCTGATGATAGGTTCTCCTCAGAGTGTAACTCCATGTCTATGTCCTGATGATAGGTTCTCCTCAGAGTGTAACTCCATGTCTATGATCTGATGATAGGTTCTCCTCAGAGTGTAACTCCATGTCTGTGTCCTGATGATAGGTTCTCCTCAGAGTGTAACTCCATGTCTGTGTCCTGATGATAGGTTCTCCTCAGAGTGTAACTCCATGTCTGTGTCCTGATGATAGTTTCTCCTCAGAGTGTAACTCCATGTCTATTATCTGATGATAGCTTCTCCTCAGAGTGTAACTCCATGTCTGTGTCCTGATGATAGGTTCTCCTCAGAGTGTAACTCGATGTCTGTGTCCTGATGATAGGTTCTCCTCAGAGTGTAACTCCATGTCTATTATCTGATGATAGGTTCTCCTCAGAGTATAACTCCATGTCTATTATCTGATGATAGGTTCTCCTCAGAGTGTAACTCCATCTCTATTATCTGATGATAGGTTCTCCTCAGAGTGTAACTCCATGTCTGTGTCCTGATGATAGGTTCTCCTCAGAGTGTAACTCCATGTCTATTATCTGATGATAGGTTCTCCTCAGAGTGTAACTCCATGTCTATATCCTGATGATAGGTTCTCCTCAGAGTGTAACTCCATGTCTATTACCTGATGATAGGTTCTCCTCAGAGTGTAACTCCATGTCTGTGTCCTGATGATAGGTTCTCCTCAGAGTGTAACTCCATGTCTGTGTCCTGATGATAGGTTCTCCTCAGAGTGTAACTCCATGTCTGTGTCCTGATGATAGGTTCTCCTCAGAGTGTAACTCCATGTCTATGTCCTGATGATAGGTTCTCCTCAGAGTGTAACTCCATGTCTATTATCTGATGATAGGTTCTCCTCAGAGTGTAACTCCATGTCTATTATCTGATGATAGGTTCTCCTCAGAGTGTAACTCCATGTCTGTGTCCTGATGATAGGTTCTCCTCAGAGTGTAACTCCATGTCTATTATCTGATGATAGGTTCTCCTCAGAGTGTAACTCCATGTCTATTATCTGATGATAGGTTCTCCTCAGAGTGTAACTCCATGTCTGTGTCCTGATGATAGGTTCTCCTCAGAGTGTAACTCCATGTCTATTATCTGATGATAGGTTCTCCTCAGAGTGTAACTCCATGTCTATGTCCTGATGATAGGTTCTCCTCAGAGTGTAACTCCATGTCTGTGTACTGATGATAGGTTCTCCTCAGAGTGTAACTCCATGTCTATTACCTGATGATAGGTTCTCCTCAGAGTGTAACTCCATGTCTGTGTCCTGATGATAGGTTCTCCTCAGAGTGTAACTCCATGTCTGTGTCCTGATGATAGGTTCTCCTCAGAGTGTAACTCCATGTCTATTATCTGATGATAGGTTCTCCTCAGAGTGTAACTCCATGTCTATTACCTGATGATAGGTTCTCCTCAGAGTGTAACTCCATGTCTATGTCCTGATGATAGGTTCTCCTCAGAGTGTAACTCCATGTCTGTGTCCTGATGATAGGTTCTCCTCAGAGTGTAACTCCATGTCTATGTCCTGATGATAGGTTCTCCTCAGAGTGTAACTCCATGTCTATTATCTGATGATAGGTTCTCCTCAGAGTGTAACTCCATGTCTGTGTCCTGATGATAGGTTCTCCTCAGAGTGTAACTCCATGTCTGTGTCCTGATGATAGGTTCTCCTCAGAGTGTAACTCCATGTCTGTGTCCTGATGATAGGTTCTCCTCAGAGTATAACTCCATGTCTATTATCTGATGATAGGTTCTCCTCAGAGTGTAACTCCATGTCTATTATCTGATGATAGGTTCTCCTCAGAGTGTAACTCCATGTCTATTATCTGATGATAGGTTCTCCTCAGAGTGTAACTCCATGTCTATTATCTGATGATAGGTTCTCCTCAGAGTGTAACTCCATGTCTGTGTCCTGATGATAGGTTCTCCTCAGAGTGTAACTCCATGTCTATTATCTGATGATAGGTTCTCCTCAGAGTGTAACTCCATGTCTATGTCCTGATGATAGGTTCTCCTCAGAGTGTAACTCCATGTCTATTATCTGATGATAGGTTCTCCTCAGAGTGTAACTCCATGTCTGTGTCCTGATGATAGGTTCTCCTCAGAGTGTAACTCCATGTCTGTGTCCTGATGATAGTTTCTCCTCAGAGTGTAACTCCATGTCTATTATCTGATGATAGCTTCTCCTCAGAGTGTAACTCCATGTCTGTGTCCTGATGATAGGTTCTCCTCAGAGTGTAACTCGATGTCTGTGTCCTGATGATAGGTTCTCCTCAGAGTGTAACTCCATGTCTATTATCTGATGATAGGTTCTCCTCAGAGTATAACTCCATGTCTATTATCTGATGATAGGTTCTCCTCAGAGTGTAACTCCATCTCTATTATCTGATGATAGGTTCTCCTCAGAGTGTAACTCCATGTCTGTGTCCTGATGATAGGTTCTCCTCAGAGTGTAACTCCATGTCTATTATCTGATGATAGGTTCTCCTCAGAGTGTAACTCCATGTCTATATCCTGATGATAGGTTCTCCTCAGAGTGTAACTCCATGTCTATTACCTGATGATAGGTTCTCCTCAGAGTGTAACTCCATGTCTGTGTCCTGATGATAGGTTCTCCTCAGAGTGTAACTCCATGTCTGTGTCCTGATGATAGGTTCTCCTCAGAGTGTAGCTCCATGTCTGTGTCCTGATGATAGGTTCTCCTCAGAGTGTAACTCCATGTCTATGTCCTGATGTTAGGTTCTCCTCAGAGTGTAACTCCATGTCTATTATCTGATGATAGGTTCTCCTCAGAGTGTAACTCCATGTTTATGTCCTGATGATTAGTTCACCTCAGAGTGTAACTCCATGTCTATTATCTGATGATAGGTTCTCCTCAGAGTGTAACTCCATGTCTATATCCTGATGATAGGTTCTCCTCAGAGTGTAACTCCATGTCTATGTCCTGATGATAGGTTCTCCTCAGAGTGTAACTCCATGTCTATGTCCTGATGATAGGTTCTCCTCAAAGTGTAACTCCATGTCTGTGTCCTGATGATAGGTTCTCCTCAGAGTGTAACTCCATGTCTATTATCTGATGATAGATTCTCCTCAGAGTGTAACTCCATGTCTATGTACTGATGATAGGTTCTCCTCAGAGTGTAACTCCATGTCTGTGTCCTGATGATAGGTTCTCCTCAGAGTGTAACTCCATGTCTATTACCTGATGATAGGTTCTCCTCAGAGTGTAACTCCATGTCTGTGTCCTGATGATAGGTTCTCCTCAGAGTGTAACTCCATGTCTGTGTCCTGATGATAGGTTCTCCTCAGAGTGTAACTCCATGTCTGTGTCCTGATGATAGGTTCTCCTCAGAGTGTAACTCCATGTCTATTATCTGATGATAGGTTCTCCTCAGAGTGTAACTCCATGTCTATTATCTGATGATAGGTTCTCCTCAGCGTGTAACTCCATGTCTATTATCTGATGATAGGTTCTCCTCAGAGTATAACTCCATGTCTATTATCTGATGATAGGTTCTCCTCAGAGTGTAACTCCATGTGTACTACCTGATGATAGGTTCTCCTCAGAGTGTAACTCCATGTCTATGTCCTGATGATAGGTTCTCCTCAGAGTGTAACTCCATGTCTGTGTCCTGATGATAGGTTCTCCTCAGAGTGTAACTCCGTGTCTGTGTCCTGATGATAGGTTCTCCTCAGAGTGTAACTCCATGTCTGTGTACTGATGATAGGTTCTCCTCAGAGTGTAACTCCATGTCTGTGTCCTGATGATAGGTTCTCCTCAGAGTGTAACTCCATGTCTATTATCTGATGATAGGTTCTCCTCAGAGTGTAACTCCATGTCTATGTCCTGATGATAGGTTCTC
Organism: Rhinophrynus dorsalis; assembly: GCA_037306005.1. NCBI lineage: Eukaryota > Metazoa > Chordata > Amphibia > Anura > Rhinophrynidae > Rhinophrynus > Rhinophrynus dorsalis. The sequence continues at coordinate 2,891 of JBBDGT010000114.1, read as the reverse complement.
CTCAGAGTGTAACTCCATGTCTGTGTCCTGATGATAGGTTCTCCTCAGAGTGTAACTCCATGTCTATTATCTGATGATAGGTTCTCCTCAGAGTGTAACTCCATGTCTGTGTCCTGATGATAGGTTCTCCTCAGAGTGTAACTCCATGTCTATTATCTGATGATAGGTTCTCCTCAGAGTGTAACTCCATGTCTGTGTCCTGATGATAGGTTCTCCTCAGAGTGTAACTCCATGTCTATTATCTGATGATAGGTTCTCCTCAGAGTGTAACTCCATGTCTATGTCCTGATGATAGGTTCTCCTCAGAGTGTAACTCCATGTCTGTGTCCTGATGATAGGTTCTCCTCAGAGTGTAACTCCATGTCTGTGTCCTGATGATAGGTTCTCCTCAGAGTGTAACTCCATGTCTATTATCTGATGATAGGTTCTCCTCAGAGTGTAACTCCATGTCTATTACCTGATGATAGGTTCTCCTCAGAGTGTAACTCCATGTCTATGTCCTGATGATAGGTTCTCCTCAGAGTGTAACTCCATGTCTGTGTCCTGATGATAGGTTCTCCTCAGAGTGTAACTCCATGTCTATGTCCTGATGATAGGTTCTCCTCAGAGTGTGACTCCATGTCTATTATCTGATGATAGGTTCTCCTCAGAGTGTAACTCCATGTCTGTGTCCTGATGATAGGTTCTCCTCAGAGTGTAACTCCATGTCTGTGTCCTGATGATAGGTTCTCCTCAGAGTGTAACTCCATGTCTGTGTCCTGATGATAGGTTCTCCTCAGAGTATAACTCCATGTCTATTATCTGATGATAGGTTCTCCTCAGAGTGTAACTCCATGTCTATTATCTGATGATAGGTTCTCCTCAGAGTGTAACTCCATGTCTATTATCTGATGATAGGTTCTCCTCAGAGTGTAACTCCATGTCTATTATCTGATGATAGGTTCTCCTCAGAGTGTAACTCCATGTCTGTGTCCTGATGATAGGTTCTCCTCAGAGTGTAACTCCATGTCTATTATCTGATGATAGGTTCTCCTCAGAGTGTAACTCCATGTCTATTATCTGATGATAGGTTCTCCTCAGAGTGTAACTCCATGTCTATTATCTGATGATAGGTTCTCCTCAGAGTGTAACTCCATGTCTGTGTCCTGATGATAGGTTCTCCTCAGAGTGTAACTCCATGTCTGTGTCCTGATGATAGGTTCTCCTCAGAGTGTAACTCCATGTCTGTGTCCTGATGATAGTTTCTCCTCAGAGTGTAACTCCATGTCTATTATCTGATGATAGCTTCTCCTCAGAGTGTAACTCCATGTCTGTGTCCTGATGATAGGTTCTCCTCAGAGTGTAACTCGATGTCTGTGTCCTGATGATAGGTTCTCCTCAGAGTGTAACTCCATGTCTATTATCTGATGATAGGTTCTCCTCAGAGTATAACTCCATGTCTATTATCTGATGATAGGTTCTCCTCAGAGTGTAACTCCATCTCTATTATCTGATGATAGGTTCTCCTCAGAGTGTAACTCCATGTCTGTGTCCTGATGATAGGTTCTCCTCAGAGTGTAACTCCATGTCTATTATCTGATGATAGGTTCTCCTCAGAGTGTAACTCCATGTCTATATCCTGATGATAGGTTCTCCTCAGAGTGTAACTCCATGTCTATTACCTGATGATAGGTTCTCCTCAGAGTGTAACTCCATGTCTGTGTCCTGATGATAGGTTCTCCTCAGAGTGTAACTCCATGTCTGTGTCCTGATGATAGGTTCTCCTCAGAGTGTAACTCCATGTCTATGTCCTGATGATAGGTTCTCCTCAGAGTGTAACTCCATGTCTATTATCTGATGATAGGTTCTCCTCAGAGTGTAACTCCATGTCTATGTCCTGATGATTAGTTCCCTCAGAGTGTAACTCCATGTCTATTATCTGATGATAGGTTCTCCTCAGAGTGTAACTCCATGTCTATATCCTGATGATAGGTTCTCCTCAGAGTGTAACTCCATGTCTATGTCCTGATGATAGGTTCTCCTCAGAGTGTAACTCCATGTCTATGTCCTGATGATAGGTTCTCCTCAAAGTGTAACTCCATGTCTGTGTCCTGATGATAGGTTCTCCTCAGAGTGTAACTCCATGTCTATTATCTGATGATAGATTCTCCTCAGAGTGTAACTCCATGTCTATGTACTGATGATAGGTTCTCCTCAGAGTGTAACTCCATGTCTGTGTCCTGATGATAGGTTCTCCTCAGAGTGTAACTCCATGTCTATTACCTGATGATAGGTTCTCCTCAGAGTGTAACTCCATGTCTGTGTCCTGATGATAGGTTCTCCTCAGAGTGTAACTCCATGTCTGTGTCCTGATGATAGGTTCTCCTCAGAGTGTAACTCCATGTCTGTGTCCTGATGATAGGTTCTCCTCAGAGTGTAACTCCATGTCTATTATCTGATGATAGGTTCTCCTCAGAGTGTAACTCCATGTCTATTATCTGATGATAGGTTCTCCTCAGCGTGTAACTCCATGTCTATTATCTGATGATAGGTTCTCCTCAGAGTATAACTCCATGTCTATTATCTGATGATAGGTTCTCCTCAGAGTGTAACTCCATGTGTACTACCTGATGATAGGTTCTCCTCAGAGTGTAACTCCATGTCTATGTCCTGATGATAGGTTCTCCTCAGAGTGTAACTCCATGTCTGTGTCCTGATGATAGGTTCTCCTCAGAGTGTAACTCCATGTCTGTGTCCTGATGATAGGTTCTCCTCAGAGTGTAACTCCATGTCTGTGTACTGATGATAGGTTCTCCTCAGAGTGTAACTCCATGTCTGTGTCCTGATGATAGGTTCTCCTCAGAGTGTAACTCCATGTCTATTATCTGATGATAGGTTCTCCTCAGAGTGTA
>JBBDGT010000379.1:47629-118180 GCA_037306005.1 Rhinophrynus dorsalis | reverse complement strand
CCATGTGTATAGCCAACCACTCAGTGTGATATGTAACCAGATATCACACCACTGCCATGTGTATAGCCAACCACAGTGTGATATGCAACCAGACTCATCCACTGCATGTGTATAGCCAACCACAGTGTGAAACTGCAACCCAGACCTCAACCACTGCCATGTGTATAACCAACCACAGTGTGATATGCAACCAGACCTCATCCACTGCCATGTGTATAGCCAACCACAGTGTGCTATGCAACCAGCCTCATCCACTGCCATGTGTATAGCCAACCACAGTGTGATATGTAACCCAGATATCAACCACTGCCATGTGTATAGCCAACCACAGTGTGATATGCAACCAGACATCAACCACTGCCATGTGTATAACCAACCACAGTGTGATATGTAACAGATATCAACCACTGCCATGTGTATAGCCAACCACAGTGTGATATGCTAACCAGATCTCAACACCACTGCCATGTGTATAACCAACCACAGTGTGATATGCAACCAGACAATCAACCACTGTCATGTGTATAGCCAACCCACAGTGTGATATGTAACCAGACCTCAACCACTGCCATGTGTACAGCCAACCACAGTGTGATATGTCAACCAGACCTCAACCACTGCCATGTGTATAACCAACCACAGTGTGATATGTAACCAGACATCAACCACTGCATGTGTATAGCCAACCACAGTGTGATATGTAAACCAGACATCAACCACTGTCATGTGTATAACCAACCACAGTGTGATATGTAACCAGACAATCAACCAACTGCCATGTGTAAAACCAACCACAGTGTGATATGTAACCAGACCTCAACCACTGCCATGTGTATAGCCCAACCACAGTGTGATATGTAACCAGACATCAACCACTGCCATGTGTATAACCAACCACAGTGTGATATGTAACCAGATATCAACCACTGCCATGTGTATACCAACCACAGTGTGATATGTAACCAGATATCAACCACTGCCATGTGTATAGCAACCACAGTGTATATGTAACCAGACCTCAACCACTGCCATGTGTATAGCCAACCACAGTGTGATATGTAACCAGACATCAACCACTGTCATGTGTATAACCAACCACAGTGTGATATGTAACCAGACAATCAACCACTGCCATGTGTATAGCCAACCACAGTGTGATATGTAACCAGACATCAACCACTGCCATGTGTATAACCAACCACAGTGTGATATGTAACCAGACCTCAACCACTGCCATGTGTATAACCAACCACAGTGTGATATGTAAACCAGACCTCAACCACTGTCATGTGTATAACCAACCACAGTGTGATATGTAACCAGACATCAACCACTGTCATGGTGTATAAACCAACCAGTTAACCACTGCCCATGTGTATAACCAACCACAGTGTGATATGTAACCAGACATCAACCACTGCCATGTGTATAGCCAACCACAGTGTGATATGTAACCAGACATCAACCACTGCCATGTGTATAACCAACCACAGTGTGATATGTAACCAGACATCAACCACTGCCATGTGTATAGCCAACCACAGTGTGATATGTAACCAGACATCAACCACTGCCATGTGTATAACCAACCACAGTGTGATATGTAACCAGACCTCAACCACTGCCATGTGTATAACCAACCACAGTGTGATATGTAACCAGACCTCAACCACTGCCATGTGTATAACCAACCACAGTGTGATATGTAACCAGACCTCAACCACTGCCATGTGTATAACCAACCACAGTGTGATATGCAACCAGACAATCAACCACTGTCATGTGTATAACCAACCACAGTGTGATATGTAACCAGACATCAACCACTGCCATGTGTATAACCAACCACAGTGTGATATGTAACCAGACATCAACCACTGCCATGTGTATAACCAGCCACAGTGTGATATGCAACCAATCACCACTGTCATGTGTATAACCAACCACAGTGTGATATGTAACCAGACATCAACCACTGCCATGTGTATAACCAACACAGTGTGATATGTAACCAGACATCAACCACTGCATGTGTATAACCAGCCACAGTGTGATATGCAACCAATCAACCCACTGTCATGTGTATAACCAACCACAGTGTGATATGTAACCAGACCTCAAGCACTGCCATGTGTATAGCCAACCACAGTGTGATATGTAACCAGATATCAACCACTGCCATGTGTATAGCCAACCACAGTGTGATATGTAACCAGACATCAACCACTGCCATGTGTATAACCAACCACAGTGTGATATGTAACCAGACGTCAACCACTGCCATGTGTATAACCAACCACAGTTGTGATATGTAACCAGACATCAACCACTGCCATGTGTATAACCAACCACAGTGTGATATGTAACCAGATATCAACCACTGCCATGTGTATAACCAACCACAGTGTGATATGCAACCAGATATCAACCACTGCCATGTGTATAGCCAACCACAGTGTGATATGCAACCAGACCTCAACCACTGCCATGTATATAGCCAACCACAGTGTGATATGTAACCAGATCTCAACCACTGCCATGTATATAGCCAACCACAGTGTGATATGTAACCAATCAACCACTGTCATGTGTATAACCAACCACAGTGTGATATGTAACCAGACATCAACCACTGCCATGTGTATACCAACCACCGTGTGATATGTAACCAGATATCAACCTCTGTCCATGTGTCATAACCAACCACAGTGTGATATGTAACCAGATATCAACCACTGCCATGTGTATAGCCAACCACAGTGTGATATGCAACCAGACCTCAACCACTGCCATGTATATAGCCAACCACAGTGTGATATGTAACCAGATCTCAACCACTGCCATGTATATAGCCAACCACAGTGTGATATGTAACCAATCAACCACTGTCATGTGTATAACCAACCACAGTGTGATATGTAACCAGATATCAACCACTGCCATGTGTATAACCAATCACAGTGTGATATGTAACCAGACATCAACCACTGCCATGTGTATAGCCAACCACAGTGTGATATGTAACCAGACATCAACCACTGTCATGTGTATAACCAACCACAGTGTGATATGTAACCAGACAATCAACCACTGCCATGTGTATAACCAACCACAGTGTGATATGTAACCAGACCTCAACCACTGCCATGTGTATAGCCAACCACAGTGTGATATGTAACCAGACATCAACCACTGCCATGTGTATAACCAACCACAGTGTGATATGTAACCAGATATCAACCACTGCCATGTGTATAACCAACCACAGTGTGATATGTAACCAGATATCAACCACTGCCATGTGTATAGCCAACCACAGTGTGATATGTAACCAGACCTCAACCACTGCCATGTGTATAGCCAACCACAGTGTGATATGTAACCAGACATCAACCACTGTCATGTGTATAACCAACCACAGTGTGATATGTAACCAGACAATCAACCACTGCCATGTGTATAGCCAACCACAGTGTGATATGTAACCAGACATCAACCACTGCCATGTGTATAACCAACCACAGTGTGATATGTAACCAGACCTCAACCACTGCCATGTGTATAACCAACCACAGTGTGATATGTAACCAGACCTCAACCACTGTCATGTGTATAACCAACCACAGTGTGATATGTAACCAGACATCAACCACTGTCATGTGTATAACCAACCACAGTGTGATATGTAACCAGACCTCAACCACTGCCATGTGTATAACCAACCACAGTGTGATATGTAACCAGACATCAACCACTGCCATGTGTATAGCCAACCACAGTGTGATATGTAACCAGACATCAACCACTGCCATGTGTATAACCAACCACAGTGTGATATGTAACCAGACATCAACCACTGCCATGTGTATAGCCAACCACAGTGTGATATGTAACCAGACATCAACCACTGCCATGTGTATAACCAACCACAGTGTGATATGTAACCAGACCTCAACCACTGCCATGTGTATAACCAACCACAGTGTGATATGTAACCAGACCTCAACCACTGCCATGTGTATAACCAACCACAGTGTGATATGTAACCAGACCTCAACCACTGCCATGTGTATAACCAACCACAGTGTGATATGCAACCAGACAATCAACCACTGTCATGTGTATAACCAACCACAGTGTGATATGTAACCAGACATCAACCACTGCCATGTGTATAACCAACCACAGTGTGATATGTAACCAGACATCAACCACTGCCATGTGTATAACCAGCCACAGTGTGATATGCAACCAATCAACCACTGTCATGTGTATAACCAACCACAGTGTGATATGTAACCAGACATCAACCACTGCCATGTGTATAACCAACCACAGTGTGATATGTAACCAGACATCAACCACTGCCATGTGTATAACCAGCCACAGTGTGATATGCAACCAATCAACCACTGTCATGTGTATAACCAACCACAGTGTGATATGTAACCAGACCTCAAGCACTGCCATGTGTATAGCCAACCACAGTGTGATATGTAACCAGATATCAACCACTGCCATGTGTATAGCCAACCACAGTGTGATATGTAACCAGACATCAACCACTGCCATGTGTATAACCAACCACAGTGTGATATGTAACCAGACGTCAACCACTGCCATGTGTATAACCAACCACAGTGTGATATGTAACCAGACATCAACCACTGCCATGTGTATAACCAACCACAGTGTGATATGTAACCAGATATCAACCACTGCCATGTGTATAACCAACCACAGTGTGATATGCAACCAGATATCAACCACTGCCATGTGTATAGCCAACCACAGTGTGATATGCAACCAGACCTCAACCACTGCCATGTATATAGCCAACCACAGTGTGATATGTAACCAGATCTCAACCACTGCCATGTATATAGCCAACCACAGTGTGATATGTAACCAATCAACCACTGTCATGTGTATAACCAACCACAGTGTGATATGTAACCAGACATCAACCACTGCCATGTGTATAACCAACCACAGTGTGATATGTAACCAGATATCAACCACTGCCATGTGTATAACCAACCACAGTGTGATATGTAACCAGATATCAACCACTGCCATGTGTATAGCCAACCACAGTGTGATATGCAACCAGACCTCAACCACTGCCATGTATATAGCCAACCACAGTGTGATATGTAACCAGATCTCAACCACTGCCATGTATATAGCCAACCACAGTGTGATATGTAACCAATCAACCACTGTCATGTGTATAACCAACCACAGTGTGATATGTAACCAGATATCAACCACTGCCATGTGTATAACCAATCACAGTGTGATATGTAACCAGACATCAACCACTGCCATGTGTATAACCAATCACAGTGTGATATGTAACCAGATATCAACCACTGCCATGTGTATAACCAATCACAGTGTGATATGTAACCAGACATCAACCACTGCCATGTGTACAGCCAACCACAGTGTGATATGTAACCAGACCACAACCACTGCTATGTGTACAGCCAACCATAGTGTGATATGTAACCAGACCTCAACCACTGCCATGTGTATAGCCAACCACAGTGTGATATGTAACCAGACCTCAACCACTGCCATGTGTATAGCCAACCACAGTGTGATATGTAACCAGATATCAACCACTGCCATGTGTATAGCCAACCACAGTGTGATATGTAACCAGACATCAACCACTGCCATGTTTATAACCAACCACAGTGTGATATGTAACCAGACATCAACCACTGCCATGTGTATAACCAATCACAGTGTGATATGTAACCAGACCTCAACCTCTGCCATGTGTATAACCAACCACAGTGTGATATGCAACCAGACATCAACCACTGCCATGTGTATAGCCAACCACAGTGTGATATGTAACCAGACATCAACCACTGCCATGTGTATAACCAACCACAGTGTGATATGTAACCAGACATCAACCACTGCCATGTGTATAACCAATCACAGTGTGATATGTAACCAGACCTCAACCACTGCCATGTGTATAGCCAACCACAGTGTGATATGTAACCAGACCTCAACCACTGCCATGTGTATAACCAACCACAGTGTGATATGTAACCAGACAATCAACCACTGCCATGTGTATAACCAACCACAGTGTGATATGTAACCAGACCTCAACCACTGTCATGTGTATAGCCAACCACAGTGTGATATGTAACCAGACCTCAACCACTGCCATGTATATAGCCAACCACAGTGTGATATGTAACCAATCAACCACTGTCATGTGTATAGCCAACCACAGTGTGATATGTAACCAGACATCAACCACTGCCATGTGTATAACCAACCACAGTGTGATATGTAACCAGACCTCAACCACTGCCATGTGTATAACCAACCACAGTGTGATATGCAACCAGACCTCAACCACTGCCATGTATATAGCCAACCACAGTGTGATATGTAACCAATCAACCACTGTCATGTGTATAGCCAACCACAGTGTGATATGTAACCAGACATCAACCACTGCCATGTGTATAACCAACCACAGTGTGATATGTAACCAGACCTCAACCACTGTCATGTGTATAACCAACCACAGTGTGATATGCAACCAATCAACCACTGCCATGTGTATAACCAACCACAGTGTGATATGTAACCAGACATCAACCACTGCCATGTGTATAACCAACCACAGTGTGATATGCAACCAGACCTCAACCACTGCCATGTGTATAACAAGCCACAGTGTGATATGTAACCAGACATCAACCACTGCTATGTGTATAACCAACCACAGTGTGATATGCAACCAGATATCAACCACTGCCATGTGTATAGCCAACCACAGTGTGATATGTAACCAGATATCAACCACTGTCATGTGTATAGCCAACCATAGTGTGATATGCAACCAGACATCAACCACTGCCATGTGTATAACCAACCACAGTGTGATATGCAACCAGACCTCAACCACTGCCATGTGTATAACAAGCCACAGTGTGATATGTAACCAGACATCAACCACTGCCATGTGTATAACCAACCACAGTGTGATATGCAACCAGATATCAACCACTGCCATGTGTATAGCCAACCACAGTGTGATATGTAACCAGACATCAACCACTGCCATGTGTATAACCAGCCACAGTGTGATATGTAACCAGACATCAACCACTGCCATGTGTATAACCAACCACAGTGTGATATGCAACCAGACCTCATCCACTGCCATGTGTATAGCCAACCACAGTGTGATATGTAACCAGATATCAACCACTGCCATGTGTATAGCCAACCACAGTGTGATATGCAACCAGACATCAACCACTGCCATGTGTATAACCAACCACAGTGTGATATGTAACCAGACATCAACCACTGCCATGTGTATAACCAACCACAGTGTGATATGTAACCAGATATCAACCACTGCCATGTGTATAGCCAACCATAGTGTGATATGCAACCAGACATCAACCACTGCCATGTGTATAACCAACCACAGTGTGATATGCAACCAGACCTCAACCACTGCCATGTGTATAACAAGCCACAGTGTGATATGTAACCAGACATCAACCACTGCCATGTGTATAACCAACCACAGTGTGATATGCAACCAGATATCAACCACTGCCATGTGTATAGCCAACCACAGTGTGATATGTAACCAGACATCAACCACTGCCATGTGTATAACCAGCCACAGTGTGATATGTAACCAGACATCAACCACTGCCATGTGTATAACCAATCACAGTGTGATATGCAACCAGACCTCATCCACTGCCATGTGTATAGCCAACCACAGTGTGATATGTAACCAGATATCAACCACTGCCATGTGTATAGCCAACCACAGTGTGATATGCAACCAGACATCAACCACTGCCATGTGTATAACCAACCACAGTGTGATATGTAACCAGACATCAACCACTGCCATGTGTATAACCAACCACAGTGTGATATGTAACCAGATATCAACCACTGCCATGTGTATAGCCAACCACAGTGTGATATGTAACCAGACATCAACCACTGCCATGTGTATAACCAGCCACAGTGTGATATGTAACCAGACCACAACCACTGCCATGTGTATAACCAACCACAGTGTGATATGCAACCAATCAACCACTGCCATGTGTATAACCAACCACAGTGTGATATGCAACCAATCAACCACTGCCATGTGTATAGCCAACCACAGTGTGATATGCAACCAGACCTCAACCACTGCCATGTGTACAGCCAACCACAGTGTGATATGTAACCAGACAATCAACCACTGCCATGTGTATAACTAACCACAGTGTGATATGTAACCAGATATCAACCACTGCCATGTGTATAGCCAACCACAGTGTGATATGTAACCAGACATCAACCACTGCCATGTGTATAACCAGCCACAGTGTGATATGTAACCAGACCTCATCCACTGCCATGTGTATAGCCAACCACAGTGTGATATGCAACCAATCAACCACTGTCATGTGTATAGCCAACCACAGTGTGATATGCAACCAATCAACCACTGCCATGTGTATAGCCAACCACAGTGTGATATGCAACCAGACAATCAACCACTGCCATGTGTATAACTAACCACAGTGTGATATGTAACCAGACCTCAACCACTGCCATGTGTATAACCAACCACAGTGTGATATGTAACCAGACATCAACCACTGCCATGTGTATAACCAACCACAGTGTGATATGTAACCAGACATCAACCACTGCCATGTGTATAACCAATCACAGTGTGATATGCAACCAGACCTCAACCACTGCCATGTATATAACCAACCACAGTGTGATATGTAACCAGATATCAACCACTGCCATGTGTATAACCAGCCACAGTGTGATATGTAACCAGACCACAACCACTGCCATGTGTATAACCAATCACAGTGTGATATGCAACCAGACCTCAACCACTGCCATGTGTATAACCAACCACAGTGTGATATGTAACCAGACCTCAACCACTGCCATGTGTATAACCAACCACAGTGTGATATGTAACCAGATCTCAACCACTGCCATGTGTATAACCAACCACAGTGTGATATGTAACCAGACCACAACCACTGCCATGTGTATAGCCAACCACAGTGTGATATGTAACCAGACCTCAACCACTGCCATGTGTATAACCAGCCACAGTGTGATATGTAACCAGACCTCAACCACTGCTATGTGTATAACCAACCACAGTGTGATATGCAACCAACCACTGCCATGTGTATAACCAACCACAGTGTGATATGTAACCAGACATCAACCACTGTCATGTGTATAACCAACCACAGTGTGATATGTAACCAGATCATCAACCACTGCCATGTGTAAGCCAACCATAGTGTGATATGTAACCAACACCTCCCAGACCACCTACCACTTGCCATGTGTATAACCCAAGCCACAGTGACATAGACCTCATGTTAACCAGACCACAGGTTATACGTGATATGTAACCAGACATCAACCACTGCCATGTGTATAACCAGCCACAGTGTGATATGTAACCAGACCACAACCACTGCCATGTGTATAACCAATCACAGTGTGATATGTAACCAGACATCAACCACTGCCATGTGTATAACCAGCCACAGTGTGATATGTAACCAGACCACAACCACTGCCATGTGTATAACCAACCACAGTGTGATATGTAACCAGACATCAACCACTGTCATGTGTATAACCAACCACAGTGTGATATGTAACCAGACCTCAACCACTGCCATGTGTATAGCCAACCACAGTGTGATATGTAACCAGACCTCAACCACTGCCATGTGTATAGCCAACCACAGTGTGATATGTAACCAGACCTCAACCACTGCCATGTGTATAACCAGCCACAGTGTGATATGTAACCAGACATCAACCACTGCCATGTGTATAACCAACCACAGTGTGATATGTAACCAGACCACAACCACTGCCATGTGTATAACCAACCACAGTGTGATATGTAACCAGACCACAACCACTGCCATGTGTATAACCAACCACAGTGTGATATGTAACCAGACCTCAACCACTGCCATGTGTATAACCAACCACAGTGTGATATGCAACCAGACCTCAACCACTGCCATGTATATAGCCAACCACAGTGTGATATGTAACCAATCAACCACTGTCATGTGTATAGCCAACCACAGTGTGATATGTAACCAGACATCAACCACTGCCATGTGTATAACCAACCACAGTGTGATATGTAACCAGACCTCAACCACTGTCATGTGTATAACCAACCACAGTGTGATATGCAACCAATCAACCACTGCCATGTGTATAACCAACCACAGTGTGATATGTAACCAGACATCAACCACTGCCATGTGTATAACCAACCACAGTGTGATATGCAACCAGACCTCAACCACTGCCATGTGTATAACAAGCCACAGTGTGATATGTAACCAGACATCAACCACTGCTATGTGTATAACCAACCACAGTGTGATATGCAACCAGATATCAACCACTGCCATGTGTATAGCCAACCACAGTGTGATATGTAACCAGATATCAACCACTGTCATGTGTATAGCCAACCATAGTGTGATATGCAACCAGACATCAACCACTGCCATGTGTATAACCAACCACAGTGTGATATGCAACCAGACCTCAACCACTGCCATGTGTATAACAAGCCACAGTGTGATATGTAACCAGACATCAACCACTGCCATGTGTATAACCAACCACAGTGTGATATGCAACCAGATATCAACCACTGCCATGTGTATAGCCAACCACAGTGTGATATGTAACCAGACCTCAACCACTGCCATGTGTATAACCAACCACAGTGTGATATGCAACCAGACCTCATCCACTGCCATGTGTATAGCCAACCACAGTGTGATATGTAACCAGATATCAACCACTGCCATGTGTATAGCCAACCACAGTGTGATATGCAACCAGACCTCATCCACTGCCATGTGTATAGCCAACCACAGTGTGATATGCAACCAGACCTCAACCACTGCCATGTGTATAACCAACCACAGTGTGATATGCAACCAGACCTCATCCACTGCCATGTGTATAGCCAACCACAGTGTGATATGCAACCAGACCACAACCACTGCCATGTGTATAACCAACCACAGTGTGATATGCAACCAATCAACCACTGCCATGTGTATAACCAACCACAGTGTGATATGCAACCAATCAACCACTGCCATGTGTATAGCCAACCACAGTGTGATATGCAACCAGACCTCAACCACTGCCATGTGTACAGCCAACCACAGTGTGATATGTAACCAGACAATCAACCACTGCCATGTGTATAACTAACCACAGTGTGATATGTAACCAGATATCAACCACTGCCATGTGTATAGCCAACCACAGTGTGATATGTAACCAGACATCAACCACTGCCATGTGTATAACCAGCCACAGTGTGATATGTAACCAGACCTCATCCACTGCCATGTGTATAGCCAACCACAGTGTGATATGCAACCAATCAACCACTGTCATGTGTATAGCCAACCACAGTGTGATATGCAACCAATCAACCACTGCCATGTGTATAGCCAACCACAGTGTGATATGCAACCAGACAATCAACCACTGCCATGTGTATAACTAACCACAGTGTGATATGTAACCAGACCTCAACCACTGCCATGTGTATAACCAACCACAGTGTGATATGTAACCAGACATCAACCACTGCCATGTGTATAACCAACCACAGTGTGATATGTAACCAGACATCAACCACTGCCATGTGTATAACCAATCACAGTGTGATATGCAACCAGACCTCAACCACTGCCATGTATATAACCAACCACAGTGTGATATGTAACCAGATATCAACCACTGCCATGTGTATAACCAGCCACAGTGTGATATGTAACCAGACCACAACCACTGCCATGTGTATAACCAATCACAGTGTGATATGCAACCAGACCTCAACCACTGCCATGTGTATAACCAACCACAGTGTGATATGTAACCAGACCTCAACCACTGCCATGTGTATAACCAACCACAGTGTGATATGTAACCAGATCTCAACCACTGCCATGTGTATAACCAACCACAGTGTGATATGTAACCAGACCACAACCACTGCCATGTGTATAGCCAACCACAGTGTGATATGTAACCAGACCTCAACCACTGCCATGTGTATAACCAGCCACAGTGTGATATGTAACCAGACCTCAACCACTGCTATGTGTATAACCAACCACAGTGTGATATGCAACCAACCACTGCCATGTGTATAACCAACCACAGTGTGATATGTAACCAGACATCAACCACTGTCATGTGTATAACCAACCACAGTGTGATATGTAACCAGACCTCAACCACTGCCATGTGTATAGCCAACCACAGTGTGATATGTAACCAGATATCAACCACTGCCATGTGTACAGCCAACCATAGTGTGATATGTAACCAGACCTCAACCATTGCTATGTGTATAACCAGCCACAGTGTGATATGTAACCAGACCACAACCACTGCCATGTGTATAGCCAACCACAGTGTGATATGTAACCAGACATCAACCACTGCCATGTGTATAACCAGCCACAGTGTGATATGTAACCAGACCACAACCACTGCCATGTGTATAACCAATCACAGTGTGATATGTAACCAGACATCAACCACTGCCATGTGTATAACCAGCCACAGTGTGATATGTAACCAGACCACAACCACTGCCATGTGTATAACCAACCACAGTGTGATATGTAACCAGACATCAACCACTGTCATGTGTATAACCAACCACAGTGTGATATGTAACCAGACCTCAACCACTGCCATGTGTATAGCCAACCACAGTGTGATATGTAACCAGACCTCAACCACTGCCATGTGTATAGCCAACCACAGTGTGATATGTAACCAGACCTCAACCACTGCCATGTGTATAACCAGCCACAGTGTGATATGTAACCAGACATCAACCACTGCCATGTGTATAACCAACCACAGTGTGATATGTAACCAGACCACAACCACTGCCATGTGTATAACCAACCACAGTGTGATATGTAACCAGACCACAACCACTGCCATGTGTATAACCAACCACAGTGTGATATGTAACCAGACCTCAACCACTGCCATGTGTATAACCAACCACAGTGTGATATGCAACCAGACCTCAACCACTGCCATGTATATAGCCAACCACAGTGTGATATGTAACCAATCAACCACTGTCATGTGTATAGCCAACCACAGTGTGATATGTAACCAGACATCAACCACTGCCATGTGTATAACCAACCACAGTGTGATATGTAACCAGACCTCAACCACTGTCATGTGTATAACCAACCACAGTGTGATATGCAACCAATCAACCACTGCCATGTGTATAACCAACCACAGTGTGATATGTAACCAGACATCAACCACTGCCATGTGTATAACCAACCACAGTGTGATATGCAACCAGACCTCAACCACTGCCATGTGTATAACAAGCCACAGTGTGATATGTAACCAGACATCAACCACTGCTATGTGTATAACCAACCACAGTGTGATATGCAACCAGATATCAACCACTGCCATGTGTATAGCCAACCACAGTGTGATATGTAACCAGATATCAACCACTGTCATGTGTATAGCCAACCATAGTGTGATATGCAACCAGACATCAACCACTGCCATGTGTATAACCAACCACAGTGTGATATGCAACCAGACCTCAACCACTGCCATGTGTATAACAAGCCACAGTGTGATATGTAACCAGACATCAACCACTGCCATGTGTATAACCAACCACAGTGTGATATGCAACCAGATATCAACCACTGCCATGTGTATAGCCAACCACAGTGTGATATGTAACCAGACCTCAACCACTGCCATGTGTATAACCAACCACAGTGTGATATGCAACCAGACCTCATCCACTGCCATGTGTATAGCCAACCACAGTGTGATATGTAACCAGATATCAACCACTGCCATGTGTATAGCCAACCACAGTGTGATATGCAACCAGACCTCATCCACTGCCATGTGTATAGCCAACCACAGTGTGATATGCAACCAGACCTCAACCACTGCCATGTGTATAACCAACCACAGTGTGATATGCAACCAGACCTCATCCACTGCCATGTGTATAGCCAACCACAGTGTGATATGCAACCAGACCTCATCCACTGCCATGTGTATAGCCAACCACAGTGTGATATGTAACCAGATATCAACCACTGCCATGTGTATAACCAACCACAGTGTGATATGTAACCAGACATCAACCACTGCCATGTGTATAACCAACCACAGTGTGATATGCAACCAGACCTCAACCACTGCCATGTGTATAGCCAACCACAGTGTGATATGCAACCAGACATCAACCACTGCCATGTGTATAACCAACCACAGTGTGATATGTAACCAGACATCAACCACTGCCATGTGTATAACCAACCACAGTGTGATATGTAACCAGATATCAACCACTGCCATGTGTATAGCCAACCATAGTGTGATATGCAACCAGACATCAACCACTGCCATGTGTATAACCAACCACAGTGTGATATGCAACCAGACCTCAACCACTGCCATGTGTATAACAAGCCACAGTGTGATATGTAACCAGACATCAACCACTG
This sequence comes from Rhinophrynus dorsalis, assembly GCA_037306005.1. Lineage (NCBI taxonomy): Eukaryota > Metazoa > Chordata > Amphibia > Anura > Rhinophrynidae > Rhinophrynus > Rhinophrynus dorsalis. Next base: position 103,523 of record JBBDGT010000379.1, on the reverse strand, counting down.
CCATGTGTATAACCAACCACAGTGTGATATGCAACCAGATATCAACCACTGCCATGTGTATAGCCAACCACAGTGTGATATGTAACCAGACATCAACCACTGCCATGTGTATAACCAGCCACAGTGTGATATGTAACCAGACATCAACCACTGCCATGTGTATAACCAATCACAGTGTGATATGCAACCAGACCTCATCCACTGCCATGTGTATAGCCAACCACAGTGTGATATGTAACCAGATATCAACCACTGCCATGTGTATAGCCAACCACAGTGTGATATGCAACCAGACATCAACCACTGCCATGTGTATAACCAACCACAGTGTGATATGTAACCAGACATCAACCACTGCCATGTGTATAACCAACCACAGTGTGATATGTAACCAGATATCAACCACTGCCATGTGTATAACTAACCACAGTGTGATATGTAACCAGACATCAACCACTGCCATGTGTATAGCCAACCACAGTGTGATATGTAACCAGACATCAACCACTGCCATGTGTATAACCAGCCACAGTGTGATATGTAACCAGACATCAACCACTGTCATGTGTATAACCAACCACAGTGTGATATGTAACCAGACATCAACCACTGTCATGTGTATAACCAGCCACAGTGTGATATGTAACCAGACATCAACCACTGCCATGTGTATAACCAACCACAGTGTGATATGTAACCAGACCACAACCACTGCCATGTGTATAACCAACCACAGTGTGATATGCAACCAATCAACCACTGCCATGTATATAGCCAACCACAGTGTGATATGCAACCAGACAATCAACCACTGCCATGTGTATAACTAACCACAGTGTGATATGTAACCAGATATCAACCACTGCCATGTGTATAACCAACCACAGTGTGATATGTAACCAGACCACAACCACTGCCATGTGTATAGCCAACCACAGTGTGATATGTAACCAGACATCAACCACTGCCATGTGTATAACCAACCACAGTGTGATATGTAACCAGACCACAACCACTGCCATGTGTATAACCAACCACAGTGTGATATGCAACCAATCAACCACTGCCATGTGTATAGCCAACCACAGTGTGATATGCAACCAGACAATCAACCACTGCCATGTGTATAACTAACCACAGTGTGATATGTAACCAGATATCAACCACTGCCATGTGTATAACCAACCACAGTGTGATATGTAACCAGATCTCAACCACTGCCATGTGTATAACTAACCACAGTGTGATATGTAACCAGACATCAACCACTGCCATGTGTATAGCCAACCACAGTGTGATATGTAACCAGACATCAACCACTGCCATGTGTATAACCAGCCACAGTGTGATATGTAACCAGACCTCATCCACTGCCATGTGTATAGCCAACCACAGTGTGATATGCAACCAATCAACCACTGTCATGTGTATAGCCAACCACAGTGTGATATGCAACCAATCAACCACTGCCATGTGTATAGCCAACCACAGTGTGATATGCAACCAGACAATCAACCACTGCCATGTGTATAACTAACCACAGTGTGATATGTAACCAGACCTCAACCACTGCCATGTGTATAACCAACCACAGTGTGATATGTAACCAGACATCAACCACTGCCATGTGTATAACCAACCACAGTGTGATATGTAACCAGACATCAACCACTGCCATGTGTATAACCAATCACAGTGTGATATGCAACCAGACCTCAACCACTGCCATGTATATAACCAACCACAGTGTGATATGTAACCAGATATCAACCACTGCCATGTGTATAACCAGCCACAGTGTGATATGTAACCAGACCACAACCACTGCCATGTGTATAACCAATCACAGTGTGATATGCAACCAGACCTCAACCACTGCCATGTGTATAACCAACCACAGTGTGATATGTAACCAGACCTCAACCACTGCCATGTGTATAACCAACCACAGTGTGATATGTAACCAGATCTCAACCACTGCCATGTGTATAACCAACCACAGTGTGATATGTAACCAGACCACAACCACTGCCATGTGTATAGCCAACCACAGTGTGATATGTAACCAGACCTCAACCACTGCCATGTGTATAACCAGCCACAGTGTGATATGTAACCAGACCTCAACCACTGCTATGTGTATAACCAACCACAGTGTGATATGCAACCAACCACTGCCATGTGTATAACCAACCACAGTGTGATATGTAACCAGACATCAACCACTGTCATGTGTATAACCAACCACAGTGTGATATGTAACCAGACCTCAACCACTGCCATGTGTATAGCCAACCACAGTGTGATATGTAACCAGATATCAACCACTGCCATGTGTACAGCCAACCATAGTGTGATATGTAACCAGACCTCAACCATTGCTATGTGTATAACCAGCCACAGTGTGATATGTAACCAGACCACAACCACTGCCATGTGTATAGCCAACCACAGTGTGATATGTAACCAGACATCAACCACTGCCATGTGTATAACCAGCCACAGTGTGATATGTAACCAGACCACAACCACTGCCATGTGTATAACCAATCACAGTGTGATATGTAACCAGACATCAACCACTGCCATGTGTATAACCAGCCACAGTGTGATATGTAACCAGACCACAACCACTGCCATGTGTATAACCAACCACAGTGTGATATGTAACCAGACATCAACCACTGTCATGTGTATAACCAACCACAGTGTGATATGTAACCAGACCTCAACCACTGCCATGTGTATAGCCAACCACAGTGTGATATGTAACCAGACCTCAACCACTGCCATGTGTATAGCCAACCACAGTGTGATATGTAACCAGACCTCAACCACTGCCATGTGTATAACCAGCCACAGTGTGATATGTAACCAGACATCAACCACTGCCATGTGTATAACCAACCACAGTGTGATATGTAACCAGACCACAACCACTGCCATGTGTATAACCAACCACAGTGTGATATGTAACCAGACCACAACCACTGCCATGTGTATAACCAATCACAGTGTGATATGTAACCAGACCTCAACCACTGCCATGTGTATAACCAGCCACAGTGTGATATGCAACCAGACCTCAACCACTGTCATGTGTATAGCCAACCACAGTGTGATATGTAACCAGACCTCAACCACTGCCATGTGTATAACCAACCACAGTGTGATATGTAACCAGACATCAACCACTGCCATGTGTATAACCAACCACAGTGTGATATGTAACCAGACATCAACCACTGCCATGTGTATAGCCAACCACAGTGTGATATGTAACCAGATATCAACCACTGCCATGTGTATAACCAACCACAGTGTGATATGCAACCAGACCTCAACCACTGCCATGTGTATAACCAACCACAGTGTGATATGCAACCAGACCTCAACCACTGCCATGTGTATAACCAACCACAGTGTGATATGTAACCAGACATCAACCACTGCCATGTGTATAACCAACCACAGTGTGATATGCAACCAGACCTCAACCACTGCCATGTGTATAACCAACCACAGTGTGATATGCAACCAGACCTCAACCACTGCCATGTGTATAACCAACCACAGTGTGATAAGTAACCAGACATCAACCACTGCCATGTGTATAACCAACCACAGTGTGATATGTAACCAGATATCAACCACTGCCATGTGTATAGCCAACCACAGTGTGATATGTAACCAGACATCAACCACTGTCATGTGTATAACCAACCACAGTGTGATATGTAACCAGATATCAACCACTGCCATGTGTATAACCAACCACAGTGTGATATGTAACCAGACATCAACCACTGCCATGTGTATAACCAACCACAGTGTGATATGTAACCAGACATCAACCACTGCCATGTGTATAACCAGCCACAGTGTGATATGTAACCAGACAATCAACCACTGCCATGTGTATAACCAACCACAGTGTGATATGTAACCAGACATCAACCACTGCCATGTGTATAGCCAACCACAGTGTGATATGTAACCAGATATCAACCACTGCCATGTGTATAGCCAACCACAGTGTGATATGTAACCAGACCTCAACCACTGCCATGTGTATAACCAACCACAGTGTGATATGTAACCAGACCTCAACCACTGCCATGTGTATAACCAACCACAGTGTGATATGTAACCAGACATCAACCACTGCCATGTGTATAACCAATCACAGTGTGATATGTAACCAGATATCAACCACTGCCATGTGTATAGCCAACCACAGTGTGATATGTAACCAGATATCAACCACTGCCATGTGTATAACCAACCACAGTGTGATATGCAACCAGACAATCAACCACTGTCATGTGTATAGCCAACCACAGTGTGATATGTAACCAGACCTCAACCACTGCCATGTGTACAGCCAACCACAGTGTGATATGTAACCAGACCTCAACCACTGCCATGTGTATAACCAACCACAGTGTGATATGTAACCAGACATCAACCACTGCCATGTGTATAGCCAACCACAGTGTGATATGTAACCAGACATCAACCACTGTCATGTGTATAACCAACCACAGTGTGATATGTAACCAGACAATCAACCACTGCCATGTGTATAGCCAACCACAGTGTGATATGTAACCAGACATCAACCACTGCCATGTGTATAACCAACCACAGTGTGATATGTAACCAGATATCAACCACTGCCATGTGTATAACCAACCACAGTGTGATATGTAACCAGATATCAACCACTGCCATGTGTATAGCCAACCACAGTGTGATATGTAACCAGACCTCAACCACTGCCATGTGTATAGCCAACCACAGTGTGATATGTAACCAGACATCAACCACTGCCATGTGTATAGCCAACCACAGTGTGATATGCAACCAGACCTCAACCACTGCCATGTATATAGCCAACCACAGTGTGATATGTAACCAGATCTCAACCACTGCCATGTATATAGCCAACCACAGTGTGATATGTAACCAATCAACCACTGTCATGTGTATAACCAACCACAGTGTGATATGTAACCAGATATCAACCACTGCCATGTGTATAACCAATCACAGTGTGATATGTAACCAGACATCAACCACTGCCATGTGTATAACCAATCACAGTGTGATATGTAACCAGATATCAACCACTGCCATGTGTATAACCAATCACAGTGTGATATGTAACCAGACATCAACCACTGCCATGTGTACAGCCAACCACAGTGTGATATGTAACCAGACCACAACCACTGCTATGTGTACAGCCAACCATAGTGTGATATGTAACCAGACCTCAACCACTGCCATGTGTATAGCCAACCACAGTGTGATATGTAACCAGACCTCAACCACTGCCATGTGTATAGCCAACCACAGTGTGATATGTAACCAGATATCAACCACTGCCATGTGTATAGCCAACCACAGTGTGATATGTAACCAGACATCAACCACTGCCATGTGTATAACCAACCACAGTGTGATATGTAACCAGACATCAACCACTGCCATGTGTATAACCAATCACAGTGTGATATGTAACCAGACCTCAACCTCTGCCATGTGTATAACCAACCACAGTGTGATATGCAACCAGACATCAACCACTGCCATGTGTATAGCCAACCACAGTGTGATATGTAACCAGACATCAACCACTGCCATGTGTATAACCAACCACAGTGTGATATGTAACCAGACATCAACCACTGCCATGTGTATAACCAATCACAGTGTGATATGTAACCAGACCTCAACCACTGCCATGTGTATAGCCAACCACAGTGTGATATGTAACCAGACCTCAACCACTGCCATGTGTATAACCAACCACAGTGTGATATGTAACCAGACAATCAACCACTGCCATGTGTATAACCAACCACAGTGTGATATGTAACCAGACCTCAACCACTGTCATGTGTATAGCCAACCACAGTGTGATATGTAACCAGACCTCAACCACTGCCATGTGTATAACCAACCACAGTGTGATATGCAACCAGACCTCAACCACTGCCATGTATATAGCCAACCACAGTGTGATATGTAACCAATCAACCACTGTCATGTGTATAGCCAACCACAGTGTGATATGTAACCAGACATCAACCACTGCCATGTGTATAACCAACCACAGTGTGATATGTAACCAGACCTCAACCACTGTCATGTGTATAACCAACCACAGTGTGATATGCAACCAATCAACCACTGCCATGTGTATAACCAACCACAGTGTGATATGTAACCAGACATCAACCACTGCCATGTGTATAACCAACCACAGTGTGATATGCAACCAGACCTCAACCACTGCCATGTGTATAACAAGCCACAGTGTGATATGTAACCAGACATCAACCACTGCTATGTGTATAACCAACCACAGTGTGATATGCAACCAGATATCAACCACTGCCATGTGTATAGCCAACCACAGTGTGATATGTAACCAGATATCAACCACTGTCATGTGTATAGCCAACCATAGTGTGATATGCAACCAGACATCAACCACTGCCATGTGTATAACCAACCACAGTGTGATATGCAACCAGACCTCAACCACTGCCATGTGTATAACAAGCCACAGTGTGATATGTAACCAGACATCAACCACTGCTATGTGTATAACCAACCACAGTGTGATATGCAACCAGATATCAACCACTGCCATGTGTATAGCCAACCACAGTGTGATATGTAACCAGACATCAACCACTGCCATGTGTATAACCAGCCACAGTGTGATATGTAACCAGACATCAACCACTGCCATGTGTATAACCAACCACAGTGTGATATGCAACCAGACCTCATCCACTGCCATGTGTATAGCCAACCACAGTGTGATATGTAACCAGATATCAACCACTGCCATGTGTATAGCCAACCACAGTGTGATATGCAACCAGACATCAACCACTGCCATGTGTATAACTAACCACAGTGTGATATGTAACCAGACATCAACCACTGCCATGTGTATAGCCAACCACAGTGTGATATGTAACCAGACATCAACCACTGCCATGTGTATAACCAGCCACAGTGTGATATGTAACCAGACCACAACCACTGCCATGTGTATAACCAACCACAGTGTGATATGCAACCAATCAACCACTGCCATGTGTATAACCAACCACAGTGTGATATGTAACCAGACCTCATCCACTGCCATGTGTATAGCCAACCACAGTGTGATATGCAACCAATCAACCACTGCCATGTGTATAGCCAACCACAGTGTGATATGCAACCAATCAACCACTGCCATGTGTATAACCAACCACAGTGTGATATGCAACCAATCAACCACTGCCATGTGTACAGCCAACCACAGTGTGATATGCAACCAGACAATCAACCACTGCCATGTGTATAACTAACCACAGTGTGATATGTAACCAGATATCAACCACTGTCATGTGTATAGCCAACCACAGTGTGATATGTAACCAGACCTCAACCACTGCCATGTGTATAACCAACCACAGTGTGATATGTAACCAGACATCAACCACTGCCATGTGTATAACCAACCACAGTGTGATATGTAACCAGATATCAACCACTGCCATGTGTATAGCCAACCACAGTGTGATATGTAACCAGACATCAACCACTGCCATGTGTATAACCAACCACAGTGTGATATGCAACCAGACAATCAACCACTGTCATGTGTATAGCCAACCACAGTGTGATATGCAAAGTGTGATATGCAACCAGATCTCAACCACTGTCATGTGTATAGCCAACCATAGTGTGATATGTAACCAGACCTCAACCACTGCCATGTGTATAACCAGCCACAGTGTGATATGTAACCAGACATCAACCACTGCCATGTGTATAACCAACCACAGTGTGATATGCAACCAGACAATCAACCACTGTCATGTGTATAGCCAACCACAGTGTGATATGCAACCAGATCTCAACCACTGCCATGTGTATAACCAACCACAGTGTGATATGTAACCAGACCTCAACCACTGCCATGTGTATAACCAGCCACAGTGTGATATGTAACCAGACAATCAACCACTGCCATGTGTATAACCAACCACAGTGTGATATGTAACCAGACCTCAACCACTGTCATGTGTATAGCCAACCACAGTGTGATATGTAACCAGACCTCAACCACTGCCATGTGTATAACCAACCACAGTGTGATATGCAACCAGACCTCAACCACTGCCATGTATATAGCCAACCACAGTGTGATATGTAACCAATCAACCACTGTCATGTGTATAGCCAACCACAGTGTGATATGTAAACCAGACATCAACCACTGCCATGTGTATAACCAACCACAGTGTGATATGTAACCAGACCTCAACCACTGTCATGTGTATAACCAACCACAGTGTGATATGCAACCAATCAACCACTGCCATGTGTATAACCAACCACAGTGTGATATGTAACCAGATCTCAACCACTGCCATGTGTATAACCAACCACAGTGTGATATGCAACCAATCAACCACTGCCATGTGTATAACCAACCACAGTGTGATATGCAACCAGACCTCAACCACTGCCATGTGTATAACAAGCCACAGTGTGATATGTAACCAGACATCAACCACTGCTATGTGTATAACCAACCACAGTGTGATATGCAACCAGATATCAACCACTGCCATGTGTATAGCCAGCCACAGTGTGATATGTAACCAGACATCAACCACTGCTATGTGTATAACCAACCACAGTGTGATATGTAACCAGATATCAACCACTGCCATGTGTATAACCAGCCACAGTGTGATATGTAACCAGACATCAACCACTGCCATGTGTAATAACCAACCACAGTGTGATATGCAACCAGACCTCATCCACTGCCATGTGTATAGCCAACCACAGTGTGATATGTAACCAGATATCAACCACTGCCATGTGTATAACCAATCACAGTGTGATATGTAACCAGACATCAACCACTGCCATGTGTATAGCCAACCACAGTGTGATATGTAACCAGACATCAACCACTGCCATGTGTATAAACCAGCCACAGTGTGATATGTAACCAGACCTCAACCACTGTCATGTGTATAGCCAACCACAGTGTGATATGTAACCAGACAATCAACCACTGCCATGTGTATAACCAGCCACAGTGTGATATGTAACCAGACCTCAACCACTGCCATGTGTATAACCAACCACAGTGTGATATGTAACCAGGACCAATCAACCACTGCCATGTGTATAACCAGCCACAGTGTGATATGTAACCAGACCTCAACCACTGCCATGTGTATAACCAGCCACAGTGTGATATGTAACCAGACCACAACCACTGCCATGTGTATAACCAACCACAGTGTGATATGCAACCATCAACCACTGCCATGTGTATAACTAACCACAGTGTGATATGTAAACCAGACCACAACCACTGCCATGTGTATAACCAACCACAGTGTGATATGTAACCAGACCTCATCCACTGCCATGTGTATAGCCAACCACAGTGTGATATGTAACCAATCAACCACTGCCATGTGTATAACTAACCACAGTGTGATATGTAACCAGACCACAACCACTGCCATGTGTATAACCAACCACAGTGTGATATGTAACCAGACCTCAACCCACTGTCATGTGTATAGCCAACCACAGTGTGATATGTAACCAGACAATCAACCACTGCCATGTGTATAACCCAGCCACAGTGTGATATGTAACCAGAACCTCAACCACTGCCATGTGTATAACCAGCCACAGTGTGATATGTAACCAGACCACAACCACTGCCATGTGTATAACCAACCACAGTGTGATATGTAACCAGACCTCAACCACTGCCATGTGTATAACCAACCACAGTGTGATATGCAACCAATCAACCACTGCCATGTGTATAACTAACCACAGTGTGATATGTAACCAGACCACAACCACTGCCATGTGTATAACCAACCACAGTGTGATATGTAACCAGACCTCATCCACTGCCATGTGTATAGCCAACCACAGTGTGATATGTAACCAATCAACCACTGCCATGTGTATAGCCAACCACAGTGTGATATGCAACCAATCAACACTGCCATGTGTATAGCCAACCACAGTGTGATATGCAACCAGACAATCAACCACTGCCATGTGTATAACTAACCACAGTGTGATATGTAACCAGACCTCAACCACTGCCATGTGTATAACCAACCACAGTGTGATTATGTAACCAGACATCAACCACTGCCATGTGTATAACCAACCACAGTGTGATATGTAACCAGACCTCAACCACTGCCATGTGTATAACCAACCCACAGTGTGATATGTAACCAGACCTCAACCACTGCCATGTGTATAACCAACCACAGTGTGATATGTAACCAGACATCAACCACTGCCATGTGGTATAACCAACCACAGTGTGATATGTAACCAGACAATCAAACCACTGCCATGTGTATAACCAACCACAGTGTGATATGTAACCAGACATCAACCCCTGCCATGGTGTATAAACCAACCACAGTGTGATATGCAACCAGACAATCAACCACTGTCATGTGTATAGCCAACCACAGTGTGATATGCAACCAGATCTCAACCACTGTCATGTGTATAGCCAACCACAGTGTGATATGTAACAGACATCAAACCACTGCCATGTGTATAAACCAACCACAGTGTGATATGTAACCAGACATCAAACACTGCCATGTGTATAACCAACCACAGTGTGATATGCAACCAGAGAATCAACCACTGTCATGTGTATAGCCAACCACAGTGTGATATGCAACCAGATCTCAACCACTGTCATGTGTATAGCCAACCACAGTGTGATATGCCAACCAGACCTCAACCACTGCCATGTGTATAACCAACCACAGTGTGATATGTAACCCAGACCTCAACCACTGTCATGTGTATAACCAACCACAGTGTGATATGTAACCAGACCTCAACCACTGCCATGTGTATAACCAACCCACAGTGTGATATGCAACCAGACAATCAACCACTGTCATGTGTATAACCAACCACAGTGTGATATGCAACCAGACCACAAACCACTGCCATGTGTATAACCAACCACAGTGTGATATGCAACCAGGACAATCAACCACTGTCATGGTGTATAGCCAAACCACAGTGTGATACGTAACCAGACATCAACCATTGCTATGTGTATAGCCAACCACAGTGTGATATGTAACCAGACCACAACCACTGCCATGTGTATAACCAACCACAGTGTGATATGCAACCAGACAATCAACCACTGTCATGTGTATAGCCAACCACAGTGTGATATGTAACCAGACATCAACCATTGCTATGTGTATAGCCAACCACAGTGTGATATGTAACCAGACCACAACCACTGTCATGTGTATAGCCAACGACAGTGTGATATGCAACCACACCACAACCACTGCCATGTGTATAACCAACCACAGTGTGATATGCAAACCAGACAATCAACCACTGTCATGTGTATAGCCAACCACAGTGTGATACGTAACCAGACATCAACCATTGCTATGTGTATAGCCAACCACAGTGTGATATGCAAACCAGACCTCAACCACTGCCATGTGTATAACCAACCACAGTGTGATATGCAACCAGACAATCAACCACTGTCATGTGTATAGCCAACCACAGTGTGATATGCAACCAGACAATCAACCACTGCCATGTGTATAGCCAACCACAGTGTGATATGTAACCAGACCTCAACCACTGCCATGTGTATAACCAACCACAGTGGTGATATGCAACCAGACCTCAACCACTGCCATGGTGTATAACCAACCACAGTGTGATATGCAACCAATCAACCACTGTCATGTGTATAACCAACCACAGTGTGATATGCAACCAGACCTCAACCACTGCATGTGTATAGCCAACCACAGTGTGGTAACCCAACCACTAAAGTGTGCAAAACGCATGCTAAATCCAATATATTACCCGTCACACCCACCCACTGCCGTGTGCATGCACCACCTGCATCCTGATAAATACCCCCACACCACCTACATCCTGATAAATACCCCCACACCACCCATGTGGTGAGTACAGTCCCACCAACAGAAAAATATAATACAACCCCACACTGCCTTGTGCAAAGTCCGCTCAGTGTAATTATATTATATATATATATATATATATATATATATATATATATATATATATAATTAAAACACTGTCCTAATTGCAATGTGTGTGTGTGTGTGTGTGTATATATAAAGTACACTCAGTGCAATATATATATATATACTAGCAATGTGGGACGGCGTTGCCGTCATGTTATGCAGGGAATGTTTGTTTGTTTTTGTTTTATTTAATAAATGTTATGATAGTGAAATATAGCATAGGGTGTACGTGTCAGAAAGGTACACACAGCGATACAGACACGTGCAAACACACACATATACAGGGGGGACACACAGTGATAGACAGAGACGCATGCAACACACATACATACACACACATGCACTGACATACACAAACAGTGACACACAGATGCAAAGCAGAACATACATACATGCAGTGTGATCAGTGTAAGTAACATACCTCCCAACATTTCATATGGCCAAAGAGGAAACACTTGTGTTTTAGGTGGTGTTACTGGGGCGTGGCTGGTGTGGATTTTAGAGAATTTTTAACCCTTTGAGTGCCAGGGGGTAAGCAATGCATGAATGATTTGGAAGAAGATGAAAGTATTTTTTTACACAGACTAAGATATATACAGAAGTTTATACCCACATTTACTGTGGGTTTTATTGATGTGGAACAATCTGAAACACTGGTATATACACCACACAGTGTGATCTCCTAAATAGAGGAGCAGAGGGATTTGAGTGTCAAACAGGGACTGTCCCTCCTATACTGTATAGTGCAGTCCTTATACACAGACCTGTATACTATACAGTGCCAGACCACATATAAATAGTTTGTCATACATGCTATACAGTGAGATGATTGCAGGAACTGGCACCTCTACTTACAGACAGACTAACAATCTGCTGTCTTTCTCTCTCTTTGTGCAATATATAAATTACAGTCACAACTATGTCTCTGCCACTTAAGCACTGCCTGATCATATCTCTGCCGCTGTTCCACTTTCCCAGCTTCACTGTGCTAGCAAGTCAGCTCCCCAGCATCCTGCCTGCTGACTGGTTAGAAATCGGCTCACTTGTAGTAATTGGCAGGGCTGTGCAGGGTCACGGACAGGGAATGAAGAAGCTGCATAACACAGATTGGACCATGGCCTTCCAGCTGTAGCTTGAACATAGTTCCCATCATCCTCAGCTGCTCAGCGTGCATGTGTGTGTGTCTCTCTGTATGAGTGTGAGTATATGTGTCTGCCAGTGTGTGGGGGGGCATGTGTGTGTGTCTGTGGTGTAGGAGTGAGTGGAAGCCATTTTCTTTCAGCCTTAGATAGTGGTGGGTGGGCCAAAAATCACACCCACATTGAATCACCCAGTGGGAGCAGTAACTCCTCCTTACTGCCGCCCCTGGGTGTGTCTTGCCAGGCACAAAGTCATATTTAAAACACACCCACAGTCTGATATATAACATGCCTTCTGCTGGATACCCAAACACATTACCATGTCCCCAGGACTCACAGGTTCTTAGCAGCCCCAAAACCACCTGGGAAAATGACAGCATCATGATCCTGAACGTTCAGATTTGACAAAGACGTGATGTCACCTCGAGCAAGTCGGGCCGACTCCACCAGTACATTTCTGCAGGAGAAATTTACAGTCAGTACACATCTCAGACAACCATATAATGTACCACAGGGAAAGACAGCACTGTAAATCCCCACAATTCCTAGTAGACACTGTACTGTGCAACACACAGGGTTTACTCACGGGCTTTTGTGCAGGGATTATCAGTTGGTTAGTGTCACTGTGCAGGAGGGTTACTGTGAGCTGGTGTTAATGTGTTGGACATGGAGAAGTTGGTACCTGGTCTCCTGAACTGGTTGCCCTTTGCTGTGATCTATAACGTGCATCTGGGCGATATCAGGAGCAAACATCTTGACACTGGCTCCGGCACGGCTCAGGTGGACCAGGATCCTATAGAAAGACTTAGTGTCACCAACCACTAAAGGATGAAACAACAGGTCATGGAGTAGAATCGAAGAGGAAGAGGACACAAATATGTCAGTGAGAAAGAAAAGACATGTGGTCAGTCAGGACAGAGGTCAGTATGTACACAGATCACTAGTGACTGAACAAGGAGAGGACACAAGGTCAGTATGTACACAGATCAGTAGTGACTGAGCAAGGAGAGGACATGAGGTCAGTATGGACACAGATCACCAGTGACTGAGCAAGGAGAGGACAAGAGGTCAGTATGTACACAGATCACCAGCGACTGAGCAAGGAGAGGACACGAGGTCAGTATGGACACAGATCACCAGTGACTGAGCAAGGAGAGGACATGAGGTCAGTATGTACACAGATCACCAGTGACTGAGCAAGGAGAGGACACGAGGTCAGTATGGACACAGATCACCAGTGACTGAGCAAGGAGAGGACACGAGGTCAGTATGGACACAGATAACCAGTGACTGAGCAAGGAGAGGACATGAGGTCAGTATGGACACAGATCACCAGTGACTGAGTAAGGAGAGGACATGAGGTCAGTATGGACACAGATCACCAGTGACTGAACAAGGAGAGGACACGAGGTCAGTATGGACACAGATCAGCAGTGACTGAGCAAGGAGAGGAAACGAGGTCAGTATGGACACAGATCACCAGTGACTGAGCAAGGAGAGGACACGAGGTCAGTATGTACACAGATCACCAGTGAATGAGCAAGGAGAGGACACGAGGTCAGTATGGACACAGATCACCAGTGACTGAGCAAGGAGAGGACACGAGGTCAGTATGTACACAGATCAGCAGTGACTGAGCAAGGAGAGGACACGAGGTCAGTATGGACACAGATCACCAGTGACTGAGCAAGGAGAGGACACGAGGTCAGTATGTACACAGATCAGCAGTGACTGAGCAAGGAGAGGACACGAGGTCAGTATGGACACAGATCACCAGTGACTGAGCAAGGAGAGGACACGAGGTCAGTATGTACACAGATCAGCAGTGACTGAGCAAGGAGAGGACACGAGGTCAGTATGGACACAGATCAGCAGTGACTGAGCAAGGAAAGGACACGAGGTCAGTATGTACACAGATCAGCAGTGACTGAGCAAGGAGAGGACATGAGGTCAGTATGTACACAGATCACCAGTGACTGAGCAAGGAGAGGACACAAGGTCAGTATGTACACAGATCAGCAGTGACTGAGCAAGGAGAGGACATGAGGTCAGTATGTACACAGATCACCAGTGACTGAGCAAGGAGAGACACGAGGTCAGTATGGACACAGATCACCAGTGACTGAGCAAGGAGAGGACACGAGGTCAGTATGTACACAGATCAGCAGTGACTGAGCAAGGAGAGGACATGAGGTCAGTATGTACACAGATCACCAGTGACTGAGCAAGGAGAGGACACGAGGTCAGTATGTACACAGATCAGCAGTGACTGAGCAAGGAGAGGACATGAGGTCAGTATGTACACAGATCACCAGTGACTGAGCAAGTAGAGGACACGAGGTCAGTATGTACACAGATCAGCAGTGACTGAGCAAGGAGAGGACACGAGGTCAGTATGGACACAGATCAGCAGTGACTGAGCAAGGAGAAGACACGAGGTCAGTATGGACACAGATCACCAGTGACTGAGCAAGGAGAGGACACGAGGTCAGTATGTACACAGATCAGCAGTGACTGAGCAAGGAGAGGACATGAGGTCAGTATGTACACAGATCACCAGTGACTGAGCAAGGAGAGGACATGAGGTCAGTATGTACACAGATCAGCAGTGACTGAGCAAGGAGAGGACATGAGGTCAGTATGTACACAGATCACTAGTGACAGAGCAAGGAGAGGACACGAGGTCAGTATGGACACAGATCAGCAGTGACTGAGCAAGGAGAGGACATGAGGTCAGTATGTACACAGATCACCAGTGACTGAGCAAGGAGAGGACACGAGGTCAGTATGTACACAGATCACCAGTGACTGAGCAAGGAGAGGACACGAGGTCAGTATGTACACAGATCACCAGTGACTGAGCAAGGAGAGGACACGAGGTCAGTATGTACACAGATCAGCAGTGACTGAGCAAGGAGAGGACATGAGGTCAGTATGGACACAGATCACCAGTGACTGAGCAAGGAGAAGACATGAGGTCAGTATGTACACAGATCAGCAGTGACTGAGCAAGGAGAGGACATGAGGTCAGTATGTACACAGATCAGCAGTGACTGAGCAAGGAGAGGACATGAGGTCAGTATGTACATAGATCACCAGTGACTGAGCAAGGAGAGGACAGGAGGTCAGTATGTACACAGATCACCAGTGACTGAGCAAGGAGAGGACACGAGGTCAGTATGTACACAGATCACCAGTGACTGAGCAAGGAGAGGACACGAGGTCAGTATGGACACAGATCAGCAGTGACTGAGCAAGGAGAGGACACAAGGTCAGTATGGACACAGATCACCAGTGACTGAGCAAGGAGAGGACACGAGGTCAGTATGTACACAGATCACCAGTGACTGAGCAAGGAGAGGACACGAGGTCAGTATGGACACAGATCACCAGTGACTGAGCAAGGAGAGGACACAAGGTCAGTATGTACACAGATCAGCAGTGACTGAGCAAGGAGAGGACATGAGGTCAGTATGGACACAGATCACCAGTGACTGAGCAAGGAGAGGACACGAGGTCAGTATGTACACAGATCAGCAGATACTGAGCAAGGAGAGGACATGAGGTCACTATGTACACAGATCACCAGTGACTGAGCAAGGAGAGGACACAAGGTCAGTATGTACACAGATCAGCAGTGACTGAGCAAGGAGAGGACATGAGGTCAGTATGGACACAGATCACCAGTGACTGAGCAAGGAGAGGACACGAGGTCAGTATGGACACAGATCAGCAGTGACTGAGCAAGGAGAGGACACGAGGTCAGTATGTACACAGATCAGCAGTGACTGAGCAAGGAGAGGACATGAGGTCAGTATGTACACAGATCAGCAGTGACTGAGCAAGGAGAGGACACAAGGTCAGTATGTACACAGATCAGCAGTGACTGAGCAAGGAGAGGACACGAGGTCACTATGTACACAGATCAGCAGTGACTGAGCAAGGAGAGGACATGAGGTCAGTATGGACACAGATCAGCAGTGACTGAGCAAGGAGAGGACACAAGGTCAGTATGGACACAGATCACCAGTGACTGAGCAAGGAGAGGACACGAGGTCAGTATGGACACAGATCAGCAGTGACTGAGCAAGGAGAGGACACGAGGTCAGTATGTACACAGATCAGCAGTGACTGAGCAAGGAGAGGACACGAGGTCAGTATGTACACAGATCAGCAGTGACTGAGCAAGGAGAGGACACGAGGTCAGTATGGACACAGATCACCAGTGACTGAGCAAGGAGAGGACACGAGGTCAGTATGGACACAGATCAGCAGTGACTGAGCAAGGAGAGGACACGAGGTCAGTATGTACACAGATCAGCAGTGACTGAGCAAGGAGAGGACACGAGGTCAGTATGGACACAGATCACCAGTGACTGAGCAAGGAGAGGACACGAGGTCAGTATGTACACAGATCACCAGTGACTGAGCAAGGAGAGCACATGAGGTCAGTATGTACACAGATCACCAGTGACTGAGCAAGGAGAGGACACGAGGTCAGTATGTACACAGATCACCAGTGACTGAGCAAGGAGAGGACACGAGGTCAGTATGGACACAGATCAGCAGTGACTGAGCAAGGAGAGGACACGAGGTCAGTATGTACACAGATCAGCAGTGACTGAGCAAGGAGAGGACACGAGGTCAGTATGTACACAGATCACCAGTGACTGAGCAAGGAGAGGACACGAGGTCAGTATGGACACAGATCAGCAGTGACTGAGCAAGGAGAGGACACGAGGTCAGTATGTACACAGATCACCAGTGACTGAGCAAGGAGAGGACATGAGGTCAGTATGTACACAGATCAGCAGTGACTGAGCAAGGAGAGGACACGAGGTCAGTATGGACACAGAACACCAGTGACTGAGCTAGGAGAGGACATGAGGTCAGTATGTACACAGATCACCAGTGACTGAGCAAGGAGAGGACATGAGGTCAGTATGTACACAGATCACCAGTGACTGAGCAAGGAGAGGACACGAGGTCAGTATGGACACAGATCAGCAGTGACTGAGCAAGGAGAGGACATGAGGTCAGTATGTACACAGATCAGCAGTGACTGAGCAAGGGGAGGACACGAGGTCAGTATGTACACAGATCAGCAGTGACTGAGCAAGGAGAGGACATGAGGTCAGTATGTACACAGATCAGCAGTGACTGAGCAAGGAGAGGACACGAGGTCAGTATGTACACAGATCAGCAGTGACTGAGCAAGGAGAGGACACGAGGTCAGTATGTACACAGATCAGCAGTGACTGAGCAAGGAGAGGACACGAGGTCAGTATGTACACAGATCAGCAGTGACTGAGCAAGGAGAGGACACAAGGTCAGTATGTACACAGATCAGCAGTGACTGAGCAAGGAGAGGACACGAGGTCAGTATGGACACAGATCAGCAGTGAATGAGCAAGGAGAGGACACGAGGTCAGTATGGACACAAATCAGCAGTGACTGAGCAAGGAGAGGACACGAGGTCAGTATGTACACAGATCAGCAGTGACTGAGCAAGGAGAGGACATGAGGTCAGTATGGACAAATATCACCAGTGACTGAGCAAGGAGAAGACATGAGGTCAGTATGTACACAGATCAGCAGTGACTGAGCAAGGAGAGGACACGAGGTCAGTATGGACAAATATCACCAGTGACTGAGCAAGGAGAAGACATGAGGTCAGTATGGACAAATATCACCAGTGACTGAGCAAGGAGAGGACACGAGGTCAGTATGTACACAGATCAGCAGTGATTGAGTAAGGAGAGGACACGAGGTCAGTATGTACACAGATCAGCAGTGACTGAGCAAGGAGAGGACACGAGGTCAGTATGTACAAAGATCAGCAGTGACTGAGCAAGGAGAGGACATGAGTTCAGTATGTACACAGATCAGCAGTGACTGAGCAAGGAGAGCACATGAGGTCAGTATGTACACAGATCAGCAGTGACTGAGCAAGGAGAGGACACGAGGTCAGTATGTACACAGATCAGCAGTGACTGAGCAAGGAGAGGACACGAGGTCAGTATGTACACAGATCAGCAGTGACTGAGCAAGGAGAGCACATGAGGTCAGTATGTACACAGATCAGCAGTGACTGAGCAAGGAGAGGACACGAGGTCAGTATGTACACAGATCAGCAGTGACTGAGCAAGGAGAGGACACGAGGTCAGTATGGACACAGATCAGCAGTGACTGAGCAAGGAGAGGACACGAGGTCAGTATGGACACAGATCAGCAGTGACTGAGCAAGGAGAGGACACGAGGTCAGTATGTACACAGATCAGCAAGTGACTGAGCAAGGAGAGGACATGAGGTCAGTATGTACACAGATCAGCAGTGACTGAGCAAGGAGAGGACACGAGGTCAGTATGGACACAGATCACCAGTGACTGAGCAAGGAGAGGACACGAGGTCAGTATGTACACAGATCAGCAGTGACTGAGCAAGGAGAGGACACGAGGTCAGTATGCTGACTGATCTGTGTGACTGAGCAAGGAGAGGACATGAGGTCAGTATGGACACAGATCAGCAGTGACTGAGCAAGGAGAGGACACGAGGTCAGTAGGTACACAGATCAGCAGATACTGAGCAAGGAGAGGACACGAGGTCAGTATGGACACAGATCACCAGTGACTGAGCAAGGAGAGGACATGAGGTCAGTATGTACACAGATCACCAGTGACTGAGCAAGGAGAGGACACAAGGTCAGTATGGACACAGATCAGCAGTGACTGAGCAAGGAGAGGACATGAGGTCAGTATGTACACAGATCACCAGTGACTGAGCAAGGAGAGGACATGAGGTCAGTATGGACACAGATCACCAGTGACTGAGCAAGGAGAGGACACAAGGTCAGTATGTACACAGATCAGCAGTGATTGAGCAAGGAGAGGACACGAGGTCAGTATGTACACAGATCACCAGTGACTGAGCAAGGAGAGGACACAAGGTCAGTATGGACACAGATCACCAGTGACTGAGCAAGGAGAGGACACGAGGTCAGTATGTACACAGATCAGCAGTGACTGAGCAAGGAGAGGACACGAGGTCAGTATGGACACAGATCAGCAGTGACTGAGCAAGGAGAGGACATGAGGTCAGTATGTACACAGATCAGCAGTGACTGAGCAAGGAGAGGACATGAGGTCAGTATGTACACAGATCAGAAGTGACTGAGCAAGGAGAGGACACGAGGTCAGTATGTACAAAGATCACCAGTGACTGAGCAAGGAGAGGACACGAGGTCAGTATGGACACAGATCAGCAGTGACTGAGCAAGGAGAGGACACGAGGTCAGTATGTACACAGATCAGCAGTGACTGAGAAAGGAGAGGACATAAGGTCAGTATGTATACAGATCAGCAGTGACTGAGCAAGGAGAGGACACGAGGTCAGTATGGACACAGATCAGTAGTGACTGAGCAAGGAGAGGACACGAGGTCAGTATGTACACAGATCACCAGTGACTGAGCAAGGAGAGGACATGAGGTCAGTATGTACACAGATCACCAGTGACTGAGCAAGGAGAGGACACGAGGTCAGTATGGACACAGATCACCAGTGACTGAGCAAGGAGAGGACACGAGGTCAGTATGGACACAGATCACCAGTGACTGAGCAAGGAGAGGACACAAGGTCAGTATGGACACAGATCAGCAGTGACTGAGCAAGGAGAGGACACGAGGTCAGTATGGACACAGATCAGCAGTGACTGAGCAAGGAGAAGACATGAGGTCAGTATGTACACAGATCACCAGTGACTGAGCAAGGAGAGGACACAAGGTCAGTATGTACACAGATCACTAGTGACTGAGCAAGGAGAGGACACGAGGTCAGTATGTACACAGATCAGCAGTGACTGAGCAAGGAGAGGACATGAGGTCAGTATGTACACAGATCAGCAGTGACTGAGCAAGGAGAGGACACAAGGTCAGTATGTACACAGATCAGCAGTGACTGAGCAAGGAGAGGACACGAGGTCACTATGTACACAGATCAGCAGTGACTGAGCAAGGAGAGGACATGAGGTCAGTATGTACACAGATCAGCAGTGACTGAGCAAGGAGAGGACACAAGGTCAGTATGGACACAGATCAGCAGTGACTGAGCAAGGAGAGGACACAAGGTCAGTATGGACACAGATCACCAGTGACTGAGCAAGGAGAGGACACGAGGTCAGTATGGACACAGATCAGCAGTGACTGAGCAAGGGGAGGACACGAGGTCAGTATGTACACAGATCAGCAGTGACTGAGCAAGGAGAAGACATGAGGTCAGTATGGACACAGATCACCAGTGACTGAGCAAGGAGAGGACACGAGGTCAGTATGTACACAGATCAGCAGTGACTGAGCAAGGAGAGGACACGAGGTCAGTATGTACACAGATCAGCAGCGACTGAGCAAGGAGAGGACACGAGGTCAGTATGTACACAGATCAGCAGTGACTGAGCAAGGAGAGGACACGAGGTCAGTATGGACACAGATCAGCAGTGACTGAGCAAGGAGAGGACACGAGGTCAGTATGGACACAGATCACCAGTGACTGAGCAAGGATAAGACACGAGGTCAGTATGGACACAGATCACCAGCGACTGAGCAAGGAGAGGACACGAGGTCAGTATGGACACAGATCAGCAGTGACTGAGCAAGGAGAGGACATGAGGTCAGTATGTACACAGATCAGCAGTGACTGAGCAAGGAGAGGACACGAGGTCAGTATGTACACAGATCACTAGTGACTGAGCAAGGTGAGGACACGAGGTCAGTATATACACAGATCAGCAGTGACTGAGCAAGGAGAGGACATGAGGTCAGTATGGACACAGATCACCAGTGACTGAGCAAGGAGAGAACATGAGGTCAGTATGGACACAGATCACCAGTGACTGAGCAAGGAGAGGACATGAGGTCAGTATGGACACAGATCACCAGTAACTGAGCAAGGAGAGGACACGAGGTCAGTATGTACACAGATCACCAGTGACTGAGCAAGGAGAGGACACAAGGTCAGTATGTACACAGATCAGCAGTGACTGAGCAAGGAGAGGACACGAGGTCAGTATGGACACAGATCACCAGTGACTGAGCAAGGAGAGGACACGAGGTCAGTATGGACACAGATCACCAGTGACTGAGCAAGGAGAGGACACGAGGTCAGTGTGTACACAGATCAGCAGTGACTGAGCAAGGAGAGGACACGAGGTCAGTATGTACACAGATCACTAGTGACTGAGCAAGGAGAGGACACGAGGTCAGTATGTACACAGATCAGCAGTGACTGAGCAAGGAGAGGACACGAGGTCAGTATGTACACAGATCACTAGTGACTGAGCAAGGAGAGGACAAGAGGTCAGTATGTACACAGATCAGCAGTGACTGAGCAAGGAGAGGACACGAGGTCAGTATGTACACAGATCAGCAGTGACTAAGCAAGGAGAGGACACGAGGTCAGTGTGTACACAGATCAGCAGTGACTGAGCAAGGAGAGGACACGAGGTCAGTATGTACACAGATCACTAGTGACTGAGCAAGGAGAGGACACGAGGTCAGTATGTACACAGATCAGCAGTGACTGAGCAAGGAGAGGACACGAGGTCAGTATGGACACAGATCACTAGTGACTGAGCAAGGAGAGGACACGAGGTCAGTATGTACACAGATCACCAGTGACTGAGCAAGGAGAGGACATGAGGTCAGTATGGACACAGATCACCAGTAACTGAGCAAGGAGAGGACACGAGGTCAGTATGTACACAGATCAGCAGTGACTGAGCAAGGAGAGGACACGAGGTCAGTATGTACACAGATCAGCAGTGACTGAGCAAGGAGAGGACACGAGGTCAGTATGTACACAGATCAGCAGTGACTGAGCAAGGAGAGGACACGAGGTCAGTATGTACACAGATCACCAGTGACTGAGCAAGGAGAGGACACAAGGTCAGTATGTACACAGATCACCAGTGACTGAGCAAGGAGAGGACACAAGGTCAGTATGTACACAGATCAGCAGTGACTGAGCAAGGAGAGGACACGAGGTCAGTATGTACACAGATCACCAGTGACTGAGCAAGGAGAGGACACAAGGTCAGTATGGACACAGATCAGCAGTGACTGAGCAAGGAGAGGACATGAGGTCAGTATGTACACAGATCAGCAGTGACTGAGCAAGGAGAGGACATGAGGTCAGTATGGACACAGATCACCAGTGACTGAGCAAGGAGAGGACACGAGGTCAGTATGTACACAGATCAGCAGTGACTGAGCAAGGAGAGGACACGAGGTCAGTATGTACACAGATCACCAGTGACTGAGCAAGGAGAGGACACAAGGTCAGTATGGACACAGATCACCAGTGACTGAGCAAGGAGAGGACACGAGGTCAGTATGTACACAGATCAGCAGTGACTGAGCAAGGAGAGGACACGAGGTCAGTATGGACACAGATCAGCAGTGACTGAGCAAGGAGAGGACATGAGGTCAGTATGTACACAGATCAGCAGTGACTGAGCAAGGAGAGGACATGAGGTCAGTATGTACACAGATCAGAAGTGACTGAGCAAGGAGAGGACACGAGGTCAGTATGTACAAAGATCACCAGTGACTGAGCAAGGAGAGGACACGAGGTCAGTATGGACACAGATCAGCAGTGACTGAGCAAGGAGAGGACACGAGGTCAGTATGTACACAGATCAGCAGTGACTGAGAAAGGAGAGGACATGAGGTCAGTATGTATACAGATCAGCAGTGACTGAGCAAGGAGAGGACACGAGGTCAGTATGTACACAGATCACCAGTGACTGAGCAAGGAGAGGACATGAGGTCAGTATGTACACAGATCACCAGTGACTGAGCAAGGAGAGGACACGAGGTCAGTATGGACACAGATCACCAGTGACTGAGCAAGGAGAGGACACGAGGTCAGTATGGACACAGATCACCAGTGACTGAGCAAGGAGAGGACACAAGGTCAGTATGGACACAGATCAGCAGTGACTGAGCAAGGAGAGGACACGAGGTCAGTATGGACACAGATCAGCAGTGACTGAGCAAGGAGAAGACATGAGGTCAGTATGTACACAGATCACCAGTGACTGAGCAAGGAGAGGACACAAGGTCAGTATGTACACAGATCACTAGTGACTGAGCAAGGAGAGGACACGAGGTCAGTATGTACACAGATCAGCAGTGACTGAGCAAGGAGAGGACATGAGGTCAGTATGTACACAGATCAGCAGTGACTGAGCAAGGAGAGGACACGAGGTCAGTATGTACACAGATCAGCAGTGACTGAGCAAGGAGAGGACACGAGGTCACTATGTACACAGATCAGCAGTGACTGAGCAAGGAGAGGACACGAGGTCACTATGTACACAGATCAGCAGTGACTGAGCAAGGAGAGGACATGAGGTCAGTATGTACACAGATCAGCAGTGACTGAGCAAGGAGAGGACACAAGGTCAGTATGGACACAGATCAGCAGTGACTGAGCAAGGAGAGGACACAAGGTCAGTATGGACACAGATCACCAGTGACTGAGCAAGGAGAGGACACGAGGTCAGTATGTACACAGATCAGCAGTGACTGAGCAAGGAGAAGACATGAGGTCAGTATGGACACAGATCACCAGTGACTGAGCAAGGAGAGGACACGAGGTCAGTATGTACACAGATCAGCAGTGACTGAGCAAGGAGAGGACACGAGGTCAGTATGTACACAGATCAGCAGCGACTGAGCAAGGAGAGGACACGAGGTCAGTATGTACACAGATCAGCAGTGACTGAGCAAGGAGAGGACACGAGGTCAGTATGGACACAGATCAGCAGTGACTGAGCAAGGAGAGGACACGAGGTCAGTATGGACACAGATCACCAGTGACTGAGCAAGGATAAGACACGAGGTCAGTATGGACACAGATCACCAGCGACTGAGCAAGGAGAGGACACGAGGTCAGTATGGACACAGATCAGCAGTGACTGAGCAAGGAGAGGACATGAGGTCAGTATGTACACAGATCAGCAGTGACTGAGCAAGGAGAGGACACGAGGTCAGTATGTACACAGATCACTAGTGACTGAGCAAGGTGAGGACACGAGGTCAGTATGTACACAGATCAGCAGTGACTGAGCAAGGAGAGGACATGAGGTCAGTATGGACACAGATCACCAGTGACTGAGCAAGGAGAGAACATGAGGTCAGTATGGACACAGATCACCAGTGACTGAGCAAGGAGAGGACATGAGGTCAGTATGTACACAGATCACCAGTAACTGAGCAAGGAGAGGACACGAGGTCAGTATGTACACAGATCACCAGTGACTGAGCAAGGAGAGGACACGAGGTCAGTATGTACACAGATCAGCAGTGACTGAGCAAGGAGAGGACACGAGGTCAGTATGGACACAGATCACCAGTGACTGAGCAAGGAGAGGACACGAGGTCAGTATGGACACAGATCACCAGTGACTGAGCAAGGAGAGGACACGAGGTCAGTGTGTACACAGATCAGCAGTGACTGAGCAAGGAGAGGACACGAGGTCAGTATGTACACAGATCACTAGTGACTGAGCAAGGAGAGGACACGAGGTCAGTATGTAGACAGATCAGCAGTGACTAAGCAAGGAGAGGACACGAGGTCAGTGTGTACACAGATCAGCAGTGACTGAGCAAGGAGAGGACACGAGGTCAGTATGTACACAGATCACTAGTGACTGAGCAAGGAGAGGACACGAGGTCAGTATGGACACAGATCACTAGTGACTGAGCAAGGAGAGGACACGAGGTCAGTATGTACACAGATCACCAGTGACTGAGCAAGGAGAGGACATGAGGTCAGTATGGACACAGATCACCAGTAACTGAGCAAGGAGAGGACACGAGGTCAGTATGTACACAGATCACCAGTGACTGAGCAAGGAGAGGACATGAGGTCAGTATGGACACAGATCACCAGTAACTGAGCAAGGAGAGGACACGAGGTCAGTATGTACACAGATCAGCAGTGACTGAGCAAGGAGAGGACACGAGGTCAGTATGTACACAGATCACCAGTGACTGAGCAAGGAGAGGACACAAGGTCAGTATGTACACAGATCACCAGTGACTGAGCAAGGAGAGGACACAAGGTCAGTATGTACACAGATCAGCAGTGACTGAGCAAGGAGAGGACACCAGGTCAGTATGTACACAGATCACCAGTGACTGAGCAAGGAGAGGACACGAGGTCAGTATGGACACAGATCACCAGTGACTGAGCAAGGAGAGGACATGAGGTCAGTATGGACACAGATCAGCAGTGACTGAGCAAGGAGAGGACACGAGGTCAGTATGTACACAGATCACCAGTGACTGAGCAAGGAGAGGACACGAGGTCAGTATGTACACAGATCAGCAGTGACTGAGCAAGGAGAGGACACGAGGTCAGTATGGACACAGATCAGCAGTGACTGAGCAAGGAGAGGACACGAGGTCAGTATGTACACAGATCAGCAGTGACTGAGCAAGGAGAGGACACGAGGTCAGTATGGACACAGATCAGCAGTGACTGAGCAAGGAGAGGACACGAGGTCAGTATGTACACAGATCACCAGTGACTGAGCAAGGAGAGGACACGAGGTCAGTATGTACACAGATCACCAGTGACTGAGCAAGGAGAGGACACGAGGTCAGTATGGACACAGATCAGTAGTGACTGAGCAAGGAGAGGACACGAGGTCAGTATGTACACAGATCAGCAGTGACTGAGCAAGGAGAGGACACGAGGTCAGTATGTACACAGATCACCAGTGACTGAGCAAGGAGAGGACACGAGGTCAGTATGTACACAGATCACCAGTGACTGAGCAAGGAGAGGACACGAGGTCAGTATGTACACAGATCACCAGTGACTGAGCAAGGAGAGGACATGAGGTCAGTATGGACACAGATCACCAGTGACTGAGCAAGGAGAGGACACGAGGTCAGTATGTACACAGATCAGCAGTGACTGAGCAAGGAGAGGACATGAGGTCAGTATGTACACAGATCAGCAGTGACTGAGCAAGGAGAGGACACGAGGTCAGTATGTACACAGATCAGCAGTGACTGAGCAAGGAGAGGACATGAGGTCAGTATGTACACAGATCACCAGTGACTGAGCAAGGAGAGGACATGAGGTCAGTATGTACACAGATCACCAGTGACTGAGCAAGGAGAGGACATGAGGTCAGTATGGACACAGATCAGCAGTGACTGAGCAAGGAGAGGACACGAGGTCAGTATGGACACAGATCAGCAGTGACTGAGCAAGGAGAGGACATGAGGTCAGTATGGACACAGATCACCAGTGACTGAGCAAGGAGAGGACACGAGGTCAGTATCTACACAGATCAGCAGTGACTGAGCAAGGAGAGGACACGAGGTCAGTATGGACACAGATCACCAGTGACTGAGCAAGGAGAGGACACGAGGTCAGTATGTACACAGATCAGCAGTGACTGAGCAAGGAGAGGACACGAGGTCAGTATGGACACAGATCACCAGTGACTGAGCAAGGAGAGGACATGAGGTCAGTATGTACACAGATCAGCAGTGACTGAGCAAGGAGAGGACATGAGGTCAGTATGTACACAGATCACCAGTGACTGAGCAAGGAGATGACACGAGGTCAGTATGGACACAGATCAGCAGTGACTGAGCAAGGAGAGGACACGAGGTCAGTATGGACACAGATCAGCAGTGACTGAGCAAGGAGAGGACATGAGGTCAGTATGGACACAGATCACCAGTGACTGAGCAAGGAGAGGACACGAGGTCAGTATGTACACAGATCACCAGTGACTGAGCAAGGAGAGGACACGAGGTCAGTATGTACACAGATCACCAGTGACTGAGCAAGGAGAGGACACGAGGTCAGTATGTAC
Organism: Rhinophrynus dorsalis; assembly: GCA_037306005.1. Classification (NCBI taxonomy): domain Eukaryota; kingdom Metazoa; phylum Chordata; class Amphibia; order Anura; family Rhinophrynidae; genus Rhinophrynus; species Rhinophrynus dorsalis. Next base: position 75,348 of record JBBDGT010000379.1, on the reverse strand, counting down.
ACAGATCAGCAGCGACTGAGCAAGGAGAGGACAAGAGGTCAGTATGGACACAGATCACCAGTGACTGAGCAAGGAGAGGACACGACGTCAGTATGTACACAGATCAGCAGTGACTGAGCAAGGAGAGGACACGAGGTCAGTATGGACACAGATCAGCAGTGACTGAGCAAGGAGAGGACACGAGGTCAGTATGGACACAGATCACCAGTGACTGAGCAAGGAGAGGACACGAGGTCAGTATGTACACAGATCACCAGTGACTGAGCAAGGAGAGGACACGAGGTCAGTATGTACACAGATCACCAGTGACTGAGCAAGGAGAGGACATGAGGTCAGTATGTACACAGATCAGCAGTGACTGAGCAAGGAGAGGACATGAGGTCAGTATGGACACAGATCACCAGTGACTGAGCAAGGAGAGGACACGAGGTCAGTATGTACACAGATCAGTAGATACTGAGCAAGGAGAGGACACGAGGTCAGTATGTACACAGATCAGCAGCGACTGAGCAAGGAGAGGACATGAGGTCAGTATGTACACAGATCAGCAGTGACTGAGCAAGGAGAGGACACGAGGTCAGTATGGACACAGATCAGCAGTGACTGAGCAAGGAGAGGACACGAGGTCAGTATGGACACAGATCAGCAGTGACTGAGCAAGGAGAGGACACGAGGTCAGTATGTACACAGATCAGCAGCGACTGAGCAAGGAGAGGACACGAGGTCAGTATGTACACAGATCAGCAGTGACTGAGCAAGGAGAGGACACGAGGTCAGTATGGACACAGATCAGCAGTGACTGAGCAAGGAGAGGACACGAGGTCAGTATGGACACAGATCACCAGTGACTGAGCAAGGATAAGACACGAGGTCAGTATGGACACAGATCACCAGCGACTGAGCAAGGAGAGGACACGAGGTCAGTATGGACACAGATCAGCAGTGACTGAGCAAGGAGAGGACATGAGGTCAGTATGTACACAGATCAGCAGTGACTGAGCAAGGAGAGGACACGAGGTCAGTATGTACACAGATCACTAGTGACTGAGCAAGGTGAGGACACGAGGTCAGTATGTACACAGATCAGCAGTGACTGAGCAAGGAGAGGACATGAGGTCAGTATGGACACAGATCACCAGTGACTGAGCAAGGAGAGAACATGAGGTCAGTATGGACACAGATCACCAGTGACTGAGCAAGGAGAGGACATGAGGTCAGTATGTACACAGATCACCAGTAACTGAGCAAGGAGAGGACACGAGGTCAGTATGTACACAGATCACCAGTGACTGAGCAAGGAGAGGACACGAGGTCAGTATGTACACAGATCAGCAGTGACTGAGCAAGGAGAGGACACGAGGTCAGTATGGACACAGATCACCAGTGACTGAGCAAGGAGAGGACACGAGGTCAGTATGGACACAGATCACCAGTGACTGAGCAAGGAGAGGACACGAGGTCAGTGTGTACACAGATCAGCAGTGACTGAGCAAGGAGAGGACACGAGGTCAGTATGTACACAGATCACTAGTGACTGAGCAAGGAGAGGACACGAGGTCAGTATGTAGACAGATCAGCAGTGACTAAGCAAGGAGAGGACACGAGGTCAGTGTGTACACAGATCAGCAGTGACTGAGCAAGGAGAGGACACGAGGTCAGTATGTACACAGATCACTAGTGACTGAGCAAGGAGAGGACACGAGGTCAGTATGGACACAGATCACTAGTGACTGAGCAAGGAGAGGACACGAGGTCAGTATGTACACAGATCACCAGTGACTGAGCAAGGAGAGGACATGAGGTCAGTATGGACACAGATCACCAGTAACTGAGCAAGGAGAGGACACGAGGTCAGTATGTACACAGATCACCAGTGACTGAGCAAGGAGAGGACATGAGGTCAGTATGGACACAGATCACCAGTAACTGAGCAAGGAGAGGACACGAGGTCAGTATGTACACAGATCAGCAGTGACTGAGCAAGGAGAGGACACGAGGTCAGTATGTACACAGATCACCAGTGACTGAGCAAGGAGAGGACACAAGGTCAGTATGTACACAGATCACCAGTGACTGAGCAAGGAGAGGACACAAGGTCAGTATGTACACAGATCAGCAGTGACTGAGCAAGGAGAGGACACCAGGTCAGTATGTACACAGATCACCAGTGACTGAGCAAGGAGAGGACACGAGGTCAGTATGGACACAGATCACCAGTGACTGAGCAAGGAGAGGACATGAGGTCAGTATGGACACAGATCAGCAGTGACTGAGCAAGGAGAGGACACGAGGTCAGTATGTACACAGATCACCAGTGACTGAGCAAGGAGAGGACACGAGGTCAGTATGTACACAGATCAGCAGTGACTGAGCAAGGAGAGGACACGAGGTCAGTATGGACACAGATCAGCAGTGACTGAGCAAGGAGAGGACACGAGGTCAGTATGTACACAGATCAGCAGTGACTGAGCAAGGAGAGGACACGAGGTCAGTATGGACACAGATCAGCAGTGACTGAGCAAGGAGAGGACACGAGGTCAGTATGTACACAGATCACCAGTGACTGAGCAAGGAGAGGACACGAGGTCAGTATGTACACAGATCACCAGTGACTGAGCAAGGAGAGGACACGAGGTCAGTATGGACACAGATCAGTAGTGACTGAGCAAGGAGAGGACACGAGGTCAGTATGTACACAGATCAGCAGTGACTGAGCAAGGAGAGGACACGAGGTCAGTATGTACACAGATCACCAGTGACTGAGCAAGGAGAGGACACGAGGTCAGTATGTACACAGATCACCAGTGACTGAGCAAGGAGAGGACACGAGGTCAGTATGTACACAGATCACCAGTGACTGAGCAAGGAGAGGACATGAGGTCAGTATGGACACAGATCACCAGTGACTGAGCAAGGAGAGGACACGAGGTCAGTATGTACACAGATCAGCAGTGACTGAGCAAGGAGAGGACATGAGGTCAGTATGTACACAGATCAGCAGTGACTGAGCAAGGAGAGGACACGAGGTCAGTATGTACACAGATCAGCAGTGACTGAGCAAGGAGAGGACATGAGGTCAGTATGTACACAGATCACCAGTGACTGAGCAAGGAGAGGACATGAGGTCAGTATGTACACAGATCACCAGTGACTGAGCAAGGAGAGGACATGAGGTCAGTATGGACACAGATCAGCAGTGACTGAGCAAGGAGAGGACACGAGGTCAGTATGGACACAGATCAGCAGTGACTGAGCAAGGAGAGGACATGAGGTCAGTATGGACACAGATCACCAGTGACTGAGCAAGGAGAGGACACGAGGTCAGTATCTACACAGATCAGCAGTGACTGAGCAAGGAGAGGACACGAGGTCAGTATGGACACAGATCACCAGTGACTGAGCAAGGAGAGGACACGAGGTCAGTATGTACACAGATCAGCAGTGACTGAGCAAGGAGAGGACACGAGGTCAGTATGGACACAGATCACCAGTGACTGAGCAAGGAGAGGACATGAGGTCAGTATGTACACAGATCAGCAGTGACTGAGCAAGGAGAGGACATGAGGTCAGTATGTACACAGATCACCAGTGACTGAGCAAGGAGATGACACGAGGTCAGTATGGACACAGATCAGCAGTGACTGAGCAAGGAGAGGACACGAGGTCAGTATGGACACAGATCAGCAGTGACTGAGCAAGGAGAGGACATGAGGTCAGTATGGACACAGATCACCAGTGACTGAGCAAGGAGAGGACACGAGGTCAGTATGTACACAGATCACCAGTGACTGAGCAAGGAGAGGACACGAGGTCAGTATGTACACAGATCACCAGTGACTGAGCAAGGAGAGGACACGAGGTCAGTATGTACACAGATCAGCAGCGACTGAGCAAGGAGAGGACAAGAGGTCAGTATGGACACAGATCACCAGTGACTGAGCAAGGAGAGGACACGACGTCAGTATGTACACAGATCAGCAGTGACTGAGCAAGGAGAGGACACGAGGTCAGTATGGACACAGATCAGCAGTGACTGAGCAAGGAGAGGACACGAGGTCAGTATGGACACAGATCACCAGTGACTGAGCAAGGAGAGGACACGAGGTCAGTATGTACACAGATCACCAGTGACTGAGCAAGGAGAGGACACGAGGTCAGTATGTACACAGATCACCAGTGACTGAGCAAGGAGAGGACATGAGGTCAGTATGTACACAGATCAGCAGTGACTGAGCAAGGAGAGGACATGAGGTCAGTATGGACACAGATCACCAGTGACTGAGCAAGGAGAGGACACGAGGTCAGTATGTACACAGATCAGTAGATACTGAGCAAGGAGAGGACACGAGGTCAGTATGTACACAGATCAGCAGCGACTGAGCAAGGAGAGGACATGAGGTCAGTATGTACACAGATCAGCAGTGACTGAGCAAGGAGAGGACACGAGGTCAGTATGGACACAGATCAGCAGTGACTGAGCAAGGAGAGGACACGAGGTCAGTATGGACACAGATCAGCAGTGACTGAGCAAGGAGAGGACACGAGGTCAGTATGTACACAGATCACCAGTGACTGAGCAAGGAGAGGACATGAGGTCAGTATGTACACAGATCAGTAGTGACTGAGCAAGGAGAGGACATGAGGTCAGTATGGACACAGATCACCAGTGACTGAGCAAGGAGAGGACACGAGGTCAGTATGTACACAGATCAGCAGTGACTGAGCAAGGAGAGGACACGAGGTCAGTATGTACACAGATCACCAGTGACTGAGCAAGGAGAGGACACGAGGTCAGTATGTACACAGATCACCAGTGACTGAGCAAGGAGAGGACACGAGGTCAGTATGTACACAGATCAGCAGCGACTGAGCAAGGAGAGGACACGAGGTCAGTATGGACACAGATCACCAGTGACTGAGCAAGGAGAGGACACGAGGTCAGTATGGACACAGATCAGCAGTGACTGAGCAAGGAGAGCACATGAGGTCAGTATGGACACAGATCAGCAGTGACTGAGCAAGGAGAGGACACGAGGTCAGTATGGACACAGATCACCAGTGACTGAGCAAGGAGAGGACATGTGGTCAGTATGGACACAGATCAGCAGTGACTGAGCAAGGAGAGGACACGAGGTCAGTATGGACACAGATCACCAGTGACTGAGCAAGGACAGGACACGAGGTCAGTATGTACACAGATCACCAGTGACTGAGCAAGGAGAGGACATGAGGTCAGTATGTACACAGATCAGCAGTGACTGAGCAAGGAGAGGACACGAGGTCAGTATGTACACAGATCAGCAGTGACTGAGCAAGGAGAGGACACGAGGTCAGTATGTACACAGATCACTAGTGACTGAACAAGGAGAGGACATGAGGTCAGTATGGACACAGATCAGCAGTGACTGAGCAAGGAGAGGACATGAGGTCAGTATGGACACAGATCACCAGTGACTGAGCAAGGAGAGGACACGAGGTCAGTATGTACACAGATCAGCAGTGACTGAGCAAGGAGAGGACATGAGGTCAGTATGGACACAGATCACCAGTGACTGAGCAAGGAGAGGACATGAGGTCAGTATGTACACAGATCACCAGTGACTGAGCAAGGAGAGGACATGAGGTCAGTATGTACACAGATCACCAGTGACTGAGCAAGGAGAGGACATGAGGTCAGTATGGACACAGATCACCAGTGACTGAGCAAGGAGAGGACACGAGGTCAGTATGTACACAGATCAGCAGTGACTGAGCAAGGAGAGGACACGAGGTCAGTATGGACACAGATCAGCAGTGACTGAGCAAGGAGAGGACACGAGGTCAGTATGGACACAGATCACCAGTAACTGAGCAAGGAGAGGACACGAGGTCAGTATGGACACAGATCACCAGTGACTGAGCAAGGAGAGGACACGAGGTCAGTATGGACACAGATCACCAGTAACTGAGCAAGGAGAGGACACGAGGTCAGTATGGACACAGATCAGCAGTGACTGAGCAAGGAGAGGACACGAGGTCAGTATGTACACAGATCACCAGTGACTGAGCAAGGAGAGGACACGAGGTCAGTATGTACACAGATCAGCAGTGACTGAGCAAGGAGAGGACACGAGGTCAGTATGTACACAGATCACCAGTGACTGAGCAAGGAGAGGACACGAGGTCAGTATGGACACAGATCAGCAGTGACTGAGCAAGGAGAGGACACGAGGTCAGTATGGACACAGATCAGCAGTGACTGAGCAAGGAGAGGAAACGAGGTCAGTATGGACACAGATCACCAGTAACTGAGCAAGGAGAGGACACGAGGTCAGTATGGACACAGATCACCAGTGACTGAGCAAGGAGAGGACACGAGGTCAGTATGGACACAGATCACCAGTAACTGAGCAAGGAGAGGACACGAGGTCAGTATGTGCACAGATCACTAGTGACTGAGCAAGGAGAGGACACGAGGTCAGTATGTACACAGATCAGCAGTGACTGAGCAAGGAGAGGACACGAGGTCAGTATGGACACAGATCACCAGTGACTGAGCAAGGAGAGGACACGAGGTCAGTATGTACACAGATCAGCAGTGACTGAGCAAGGAGAGGACATGAGGTCAGTATGGACACAGATCAGCAGTGACTGAGCAAGGAGAGGACACGAGGTCAGTATGTACACAGATCACCAGTGACTGAGCAAGGAGAGGACACGAGGTCAGTATGGACACAGATCAGCAGTGACTGAGCAAGGAGAGGACACGAGGTCAGTATGTACACAGATCACCAGTGACTGAGCAAGGAGAGGACACGAGGTCAGTATGGACACAGATCAGCAGTGACTGAGCAAGGAGAGGACACGAGGTCAGTATGGACACAGATCAGCAGTGACTGAGCAAGGAGAGGACACGAGGTCAGTATGGACACAGATCACCAGTAACTGAGCAAGGAGAGGACACGAGGTCAGTATGGACACAGATCACCAGTGACTGAGCAAGGAGAGGACACGAGGTCAGTATGGACACAGATCACCAGTAACTGAGCAAGGAGAGGACACGAGGTCAGTATGGACACAGATCAGCAGTGACTGAGCAAGGAGAGGACATGAGGTCAGTATGGACACAGATCACCAGTGACTGAGCAAGGAGAGGACATGAGGTCAGTATGGACACAGATCACCAGTGACTGAGCAAGGAGAGGACACGAGGTCAGTATGGACACAGATCACCAGTAACTGAGCAAGGAGAGGACACGAGGTCAGTATGGACACAGATCACCAGTAACTGAGCAAGGAGAGGACACGAGGTCAGTATGTACACAGATCAGCAGTGACTGAGCAAGGAGAGGACATGAGGTCAGTATGGACACAGATCACCAGTGACTGAGCAAGGAGAGGACACGAGGTCAGTATGGACACAGATCAGCAGTGACTGAGCAAGGAGAGGACATGAGGTCAGTATGGACACAGATCACCAGTGACTGAGCAAGGAGAGGACATGAGGTCAGTATGGACACAGATCACCAGTGACTGAGCAAGGAGAGGACACGAGGTCAGTATGTACACAGATCAGCAGTGACTGAGCAAGGAGAGGACACAAGATCAGTATGTACACAGATCAGCAGTGACTGAGCAAGGAGAGCACATGAGGTCAGTATGTACACAGTACGGGACAGTATAATTGCCAATGAAAACACTCAAAACCAGACACTCACGCTGAAGCTTCATGGATTTCAGTCCCATCGTAAACTCCACATCCGGATAGCACCTGGAAAATGCAAATCAAGAAAAATCACCCAAAAGTCTTCATTATATAATATCCTGATAAACACAGAGAGTACGCACCTTTATTCCACCTGTTATACATGCACACCACTCCTCCTGTTATATTATTCTTATTATATATATATATACTAGCAATGTGGGACGGCGTTGCCCGTCATGTCATGACCGTTGGGCGCATGTGTGTGAAATGCAGACACACTGATAAACACAGACATATGCAACACACAGGCAGACACATACCATACATCCCAAGTGTCCCTCTTTAGGAGGGGCAGTCCCTCTTTGAGGGCCAAATCCCTCTGTCCCTCTTTCCCACCCTGTTGTCCCTTTTTTTAGGAGGTCGGACTGCGTGCAGGGCCGGCTCCCCCTATAGGCGAGGTAGGAGCCGGCCTAGGGCGCACAGGTACTGGGGGCGCGGGCATGCAGCGGAGAAGAGCTGCGCCCGCACACACCACGCCGGGAAGCACAACACAATCAGGTCTGTGTTGCTACAGCGCTCCGTCATTGGGTCGTATCTTTAGTAATGCAGAGCACGCTGGGAGTCATGATCTCCCGCCGCTCTCTGCATTACTGAAGAGAAGACTGCGCAGGAGCTACAGGTATGTGATAGGGGGCAAGTTGGAGCTGAGGGGGCATAGTGGAGCTGTGGGGGGCAAGTTGGAGAGGATGGGGGGCAAAGTGGAGATGATAGGGGCAAGTTGGAGCTGAGGGGGCATAGTGGAGCTGCTGGGGGCAAGTTGGAGCTGATAGGGGTAAGTTGGAGCGGATGGAGGTCAAAGTGAAGCTGAAGGGGGGGGCAAAGTGGAGCTGAAGGGGGGCAAAGTGGAGCTGGTGGGGGCAAGTTGGAGAGGATGGGGGCCAAAGTGGAGCTGATGGGGGCAAGTTGGAGCGGATGGGGGGCAAAGTGGAGCTGTTGGTGGCAAGTTGGAGCTGATAGGGGCAAGTTGGAGCTGCTGGGGGCATAGTGGAGCTGAAGGGGGGCAAAAGTAGAGCTGGTGGGGGCAAGTTAGAGTGGATGGGGAGCAAAGTGGAGCTGATGGGGGCAAGTTGGAGCGGATGGTGGGCAAGTTGGAGCTGCTGGGGGCAAGTTGGAGCTGCTGGGGGCAAAGTGGAGCCGGTGGGGGCAAAGTGGACCGGATGGGGGGCAAAGTGGAGCTGGTGGGGGCAAAGTGGAGCTGATGGGGGCAAGTTGGAGTTGATGGGGGGCAAAGTGGAGCTGATAAGGGGCAAGTTGGAGCTGGTGGGGGGCATCTCCAGACCAGGGGCAGACTGGCCCAGCGGGCAGAGAGAGGACAATCATGAAAAGAGGTGGGGTATAAGTAGGCGGGGTATAAAGGGGTGGGACACAAGGGGCGGAGAGAAATGGGCGGCAAAATTAGGTTTTGCCTAGGGTGGCAAAAATCCTTGCACCAGCCCTGACTGTGTGGTGTGTATTACTTTGCTCTACAGCAATAAACTTCAGTATATGTGTTTATACATTAGTCTGTGCAAATAAAATACTTTGGTGTTGCACTAAATCATTTATTCAGTTACATAAATAGCCAGTAATAGGTCATGAAATAACCTAAAAATTCTTACTAATGCCCCACCCACCAGCCACGCCCCCAAAAATATCACCTAAAAGTAAAGTGTCCCTCTTTGGCCATGTGAAATGTTGGGAGGTATCCACATACACACAGTGAGCGGCAGAGACATGCAAAAGACACGCAGACACACTGGAGATGGACACACATATGTAACAGAGATGTACACACGCACACACACAACATATATGAGCAGAAACACATGCGTGCATGAGTTGTGCACCCCTCTGGCACTCAAATGGTTAAGGTATAGAAAGGCATGTGAGAGTTAAATAGCAGTGGGAAGTGTATTCATACCTGGGAACATTGATTTGTGGAGTCCCTAGAGGGGACTGATGTGGTGCTGATGTGGAGAGACAAATGGGGCAATTTGGGTTAAAAGTGGGCGGGGCTTAATCGCGAGTAGGGGGCGGGGCTTAACATAAATGTGGAAAAGTGTTAGTAATAGGCTGGGGAAGGAGGAGAAGTGGGAGGGAAATGCAAGTTTACAGTGTAAGGGGGTTGAACACACTCCCTGAGGGGTTAAACTTGATACCCAACCCTGTGGCAGTCAGTGGGTTAAGTGTGTACCTGATGGTTGTGTGTCCTGTGTCTTGCATGGCAAATGATGACAGTGAAGAAGTAATTCAGCAATGAGGGCCTACCTTAACCCTTTGAGTGCCATGTTGTTCTCCTGGTGCTGCACTACAGGTCCTGCTGAGGCCACTGGGAGTCAGGGTGAGTGTGTGTGTGTGTGTGTGTGTGTGTGTGTGTTTGTGTGAGCCATATTTATTTCTGGCTTTGTGTGTGTATTTGGTGCTGTGTGAGTGGGACATGTGTGTGTGGTCTGTGTGTGTGAGTGGGACATGTGTGTGAGTTTGGTGCTGTGTGAGTGGGGCATGTGTGTGTGTGGTCTGTGTGTGTGAGTGGGGCATGTGTGTTTGTCTGTGGTGTAGGAGCAAGTGGCGGCCATTTTATTTTTTTCTGAATTTGATAGTGGTGGGCGGGCTGCATAGTGGGGGCGGGCCAACTCCCTGCATGACTGAATCACCCAATAGGAGTAGTAACTCCTGCTTTATGCCTCCCCTGGGTGTGTTTCGGCAGGCACAAAGTCTTCTTTTATATATATAGATAAATAAAAGATGACTTTGTGTCTGGCAAAACACACCCAGGGGCGGCAGTAAGGAGGAGTTACTGCTCCCATTGGGTGTTTCAATGGGGGTGTGATTTTTGGCCCGTCCCCACTATCCAGCCCGCCCGCCACTTTATAAGGCTGAAAAAAAAAATGGCTGCCACTCACTCCTACACCACAGACACACACACACATGCCCCCCACACACTGGCAGACACATACACACATATGCACACACTCATGCAGAGACACACACACACGTTAAGCAGCTGAGGATGATGGGAACTATGTTCCAGCTACAGCTGGAAGGCCATGGTCCAAATTTGTATTATGCTTCAGGGTTCCCAGCACATAGATACAAGGTTATGGGCTCGCTACAATAAACCACTCATATGTAGCTTCTTCATTCCCTGTCTGTGACCCTGGACAACCCTGCCAATTACTACAAGTGAGTCGATTTCTAACCAATCAGCAGGCAGGATGCTGGGGAGCTGACTTGCTAGCACAGAGAAGCTGGGAAAGTAGAATGGCAGAGATATGATCAGGCAGTGCAGAGCAGGGCTTCAGCTGAGCTGGTAAATGGCAGAGACATGGGTGTGACTGTATTTATATACTGCACAAAGAGAGAGAGAAAGAGAGCAGATTGTTTGTTAGTCTGTCTGTCTGTTAGTAGAGGTGCCAGTTCCTGCAATCATTTCCATGCTGTACATAGCTCACTGTATAGCCTGTATGATAAACTATTTATATATGGTCTGGCATTGTATAGTATACAGTCTGCATGTGTCTGTGTATAAGGACTGGCACTATACTACACACACACACCACTCTATACACACACACACCCACCACTCTATACTACACACACACACACCACTCTATACTACATACACACACCACTCTATACTACACACCACTCTATACTACACACACCACTCTATACTACACACACACCACTCTATACTATACACACACCACCACTCTATACTACACACACACCACTCTATACTATACACACACACCACTCTACTATACACACACACCACTCTATACTACACACACCACTCTATACTACACACACCACTCTATACTACACACACACCACTCTATACTACACACACACCACTCTATACTACACACACACCACTCTATACTATACACACCACTCTATACTATACACACACCACTCTATACTACACACACACCACTCTATACTATACACACCCACACCACTCTATACTATACACACCCACACCACTCTATACTACACACACAGACCACTCTATACTACACACACAGACCACTCTATACTATACACACACACACACACACACACACACACACACACCACTCTATACTATACACACACACACACACACCACTCTATACTATACACACACACACACACACACCACTCTATACTATACACACACACACACACCACTCTATACTACACACACACACACCACTCTATACTATACACACACACACCCACACACCACTCTATACTATACACACACACCACTCTATACTATACACACACACCACGCTATACTACACACACACACCCACACACCACTCTATACTACACACACACACACCACTCTATACTATACACACCACTCTATACTATACACACACACCACTTTATACTATATACACACACACACCACTCTATACTATACACACACACACCACTCTATACTATACACACACACCACTCTATACTATATATACACACACACCACTCTATACTATACACACTACTACTCTATACTATACACACTACTACTCTATACTATACACACTACATTACAAACACACTAAACTATATTCACACACATTACTTAACACAATCATACACACCTCACTCCCCCCACACACCCGTTACACACTCATTGTATTATTACATACCACAGCCACCTTGGCTGCGGGGTTTCCCTGTGTTCGGTGCAGGGAACGGACTCCCAGCAGGGCTGGTATTATCCGGGTTCCCCGAGCCCCGATCCCTACACCAGCCAGCATTGTTACGCAGTATCTACGCTAAGTCCGTAACCTTGACAGTGACTGTCCGGACGGCTACGCACACCAAGTTGTGAATAGTAATCTAGTAACGCTCTGTCAGTTACACGTGATATGTCATTGTCAGACATGCGTAAAGGTCGCGCAATATACGTATGAAGTCTACGTAAAGAACGGTGGGTGGGTCTGTTTTGTTCTCTTATGAAATGTTTACTCTTTCGGCCATCTTTGTTATTGTCACAGTGTCCTTCACCCTGAACTTTCTACAGTTTCTACTGCCAAGCAATCCGTCAGACTGGGGTAGTCTAGTATTGTGATAGTACCAGTATCAGTACCAGACAGTCCAGCAGTGTGACATTACCAGTACCAGACAGTCCAGTATGTGATAGTACCAGTACCGGACAGTCCAGTATGTGACAGTACCAGACAGTCCAGTATGTGATAGTACCAGACAGTCCAGCATTGTGACAGTACCAGTACCAGACAGTCCAGTATGTGACAGTACCAGACAGTCCAGTATGTGATAGTACCAGACAGTCCAGCAGTCTGACAGTACCAGACAGTCAAGCAGTGTGATAGTACCACACAGTCCAGCAGTGTGACAGTACCAGTACCACACAGTCCAGCATTGTGACAGTACCAGACAGTCCAGCGGTGTGACAGTACCAGTACCGGACAGTCCAGTATGTGACAGTACCAGACAGTCCAGTATGTGATAGTACCAGACAGTCCAGCAGTGTGACAGTACCAGTACCAGACAGTCCAGTATGTGACAGTACCAGACAGTCCAGTATGTGATAGTACCAGACAGTCCAGCAGTCTGACAGTACCAGACAGTCAAGCAGTGTGATAGTACCACACAGTCCAGCAGTGTGACAGTACCAGTACCACACAGTCCAGCATTGTGACAGTACCAGACAGTCCAGCGGTGTGACAGTACCAGTACCACACAGTCCAGCAGTGTGACAGTACCAGACAGTCCAGCAGTGTGACAGTACCAGTACCAGACAGTCCAGTATGTGACAGTACCAGTACCAGACAGTCCAGCAGTGTGACAGTACCAGTACCAGACAGTCCAGTATGTGACAGTACCAGACAGTCCAGCAGTGTGATAGTACCAGTACCAGACAGTCCAGTATGTGACAGTACCAGACAGTCCAGCAGTGTGACAGTACCAGTACCAGACAGTCCAGTATGTGACAGTACCAGACAGTCCAGCAGTGTGACAGTACCAGTACCAGACAGTCCAGCAGTGTGACAGTACCAGTACCAGACAGTCCAGTATGTGACAGTACCACACAGTCCAGCAGTGTGACAGTACCAGTACCAGACAGTCCAGCAGTGTGACAGTACCAGACAGTCCAGCAGTGTGACAGTACCAGTACCAGACAGTCCAGTATGTGACAGTACCAGACAGTCCAGTGGTGTGATAGTACCAGTACCAGACAGTCCAGTATGTGACAGTACCAGACAGTCCAGTTAGGGTTGCCACACAGCCGGTATTTTACCGGCAGGCTGGTAAAAAAATTGGCTTCTGTCCAATGTTAAGTCTATGGAGAGAATGCCATGGCCGGTATTTTTTTTAAGAAAATGTGGCAACCCTAAGTCCAGTATGTGATAGTACTAGACAGTCCAGCAGTGTGACAGTACCAGACAGTCCAGCAGTGTGACAGTACCAGTACCAGACAGTCCAGCAGTGTGACAGTACCAGACAGTCCAGCAGTGTGACAGTACCAGTACCAGACAGTCCAGTATGTGATAGTACTAGACAGTCCAGCAGTGTGACAGTACCAGACAGTCCAGCAGTGTGACAGTACCAGTACCAGACAGTCCAGCAGTGTGACAGTACCAGACAGTCCAGCAGTGTGACAGTACCAGTACCAGACAGTCCAGTATGTGACAGTACCAGACAGTCCAGCAGTGTGACAGTACCAGTACCAGACAGTCCAGCAGTGTGACAGTACCAGACAGTCCAGTATGTGACAGTACTAGACAGTCCAGCAGTGTGACAGTACCAGTACCAGACAGTCCAGCAGTGTGACAGTACCAGACAGTCCAGTATGTGACAGTACTAGACAGTCCAGCAGTGTGACAGTACTAGTACCAGACAGTCCAGCAATGTGACAGTACCACACAGTCCAGCAGTGTGACAGTACCAGTACCACACAGTCCAGCAGTGTGATAGTACCAGTACCAGACAGTCCAGTATGTGACAGTATCAGACAGTCCAGCAGTGTGACAGTACCACACGGTCCAGTAGTGTGATAGTACCAGACAGTCCAGCAGTGTGACCGTACCAGTACCAGACAGCCCAGTATGTGACAGTACCAGACAGTCCAGCAGTCTAACAGTACCAGTACCAGACAGTCCAGCAGTCTGACAGTAGTGTGATAGTACCAGACAGTCCAGCAGTCTGACAGTACCAGACAGTCCAGTATGTGATAGTACCAGACAGTCCAGTATGTGACAGTACCAGACAGTCCAGTAGTGTGACAGTACCAGACAGTCCAGCAGTGTGACAGTACCAGTACCAGACAGTCCAGCAGTGTGACAGTACCAGACAGTCCAGTATGTGACAGTACTAGACAGTCCAGCAGTGTGACAGTACTAGTACCAGACAGTCCAGCAATGTGATAGTACCACACAGTCCAGCAGTGTGACAGTACCAGTACCACACAGTCCAGCAGTGTGATAGTACCAGTACCAGACAGTCCAGTATGTGACAGTATCAGACAGTCCAGCAGTGTGACAGTACCACACGGTCCAGTAGTGTGATAGTACCAGACAGTCCAGCAGTGTGACCGTACCAGTACCAGACAGCCCAGTATGTGACAGTACCAGACAGTCCAGCAGTCTAACAGTACCAGTACCAGACAGTCCAGCAGTCTGACAGTAGTGTGATAGTACCAGACAGTCCAGCAGTCTGACAGTACCAGACAGTCCAGTATGTGATAGTACCAGACAGTCCAGCAGTGTGACAGTACCAGCCAGTCCAGTATGTGATAGTACCAGACAGTCCAGCAGTGTGACAGTACCAGCCAGTCCAGCAGTCTGACAGTAGTGTCATAGTACCAGACAGTCCAGCAGTCTAACAGTACCAGACACGGTCCAGTAGTGTGATAGTAATAGTACCAGACAGTATAGCAGTGTGACAGTACCGGTACCAAACAATCCAGTATGTGACAGTACCAGAGAGTCCAGCAGTGTGATAGTACCAGTACCAGACAGTCCAGCAGTCTGACAGTACCAGACACAGTCCAGTAGTGTGATAGTACCAGTACCTGACACAGTCCAGTAGTGTGATAGCACCAGACAGTCCAGTAGTGTGATAGTACCAGTACCAGACAGTCCAGCAGTGTGACAGTACCAGACACAGTCCAGTAGTGTGATAGTACCAGTACCTGACACAGTCCAGTGGTGTGATAGTACCAGTACCAGACAGTCCAGTAGTGTGACAGTACCAGACACAGTCCTGTGGTGTAATAGTACTAGTACCAGACAGTCCAGTAGTGTGACAGTACCAGACACAGTCCAGTAGTGTGATAGTAACAGTACCAGACAGTCCAGTAGTGTGACAGTACCAGACACAGTCCTGTGGTGTAATAGTACTAGTACCAGATAGTCCAGTAGTGTGACAGTACCAGACACAGTCCAGTAGTGTGATAGTAACAGTACCAGACAGTCCAGCAGTGTGATAGTACCAGACACAGTCCAGTAATGTGACCCAGACATTCCAGCAGTGTGACAGTACCACACAGTCCAGAAGTGTGATAGTGCCAGACAAAGTCCAGTAGTGTGACAGTACCAGATAGTCCAGTAGTGTGATAGTACCAAACAGTCCAGTAGTGTGATAGTACTAGTACCAGACAGTCCAGCAGTGTGACAGTACCAAAGTCCAGTACTGTGATAGTACCAGACACAGTCCAATAATGTGACCCAGATAGTCCAGCAGTGTGACAGTACCGGACACAGTCCAGTTCTGTGATAGTACCAGGCACTGTCCAGTAATGTGACCAACACAGTCCAGTCGTGTGATAGTACCAGACAGTACAGCAGTGTGAGAGTACCAGATAGTCCAGTAGTGTGATAGTACCAGACACAGTCCAGTAATGTGACCCAGACAGTCCAGTAGTGTGACAGTACCACACGGTCCATTAGTGTGATAGTACCAGACACAGTCCACTAGTGTGATAGTACCAAACACAGTCCAGTAATGTGACCCAGACAGTCCAGCAGTGTGACAGTACCACACGGTCCACTAGTGTGATAGTACCAGACACAGTCCAGTAATGTGACCCAGACAGTCCAGCAGTGTGACTGTACCAGACACAGTCCAGCAGTGTGACAGTACCAGACAGTCCAGCAGTGTGACAGTACCAGACACAGTCCAGCAGTGTGACAGTACCAGACAGTCCAGCAGTGTGACAGTACCAGACACAGTCCAGTAGTGTGATAGTACCAGACACAGTCCAGTAGTGTGACAGTACCAGATACGGTCCAGCAGTGTGACAGTGCCAGACAGTCCAGTAGTGTGACCCAGGCAGTCCAGCAGTGTGATATTACCAGCCAGTCCAGTAGTATGATAGTACCAGACACAGTCCAGCAGTGTGACAGTACCAGACAATTCATAGTGTGACCCAGGCAGTCAAGTTGTGTGATAGTACCAGACAGTCCAGCAGTGTGACAGTACCAGACAGTTCATACTGTGACCCAGACAGTCGAGTTGTGTGATAGTACCAGTACCAGGCAGTCCAGCAGGGTGGCAGTACCAGACAGTCCAGCAGGTACCAAACAGTCCAGTAGTGTGACAGTACCAGGCAGTTCAGTCCAGCAGGGTGGCAGTACCAGACAGTCCAGTAGTGTGACAGTACCAGGCAGTCCAGCAGGGTGGCAGTACCAGACAGTCCAGTAGTGTGACAGTACCAGGCAGTCCAGCAGGGTGACAGTACCAGGCAGTCCATCAGGTACCAAACAGTCCAGTAGTGTGACAGTACCAGGCAGTCCAGCAGGGTGGCAGTACCAGGCAGTCCATCAGGTACCAAACAGTCCAGTAGTGTGACAGTACCAGGCAGTCCAGTCCAGCAGGGTGGCAGTACCAGACAGTCCAGGAGCGTGAGAATACCAGACAGTCCAGTAGTGTGACGGTGCCCTTCCTCCTAGTGGAAGGAGCTTAACCTCATGGTCCCAGTGTCCCTCAGTGGACGGCACAGAAATACTCTTTGAGCTGCAATAACTGTTGAATGAAACATGTTCCAGCAGTGGGGGTATCATTGTTTTACTCAGCAGCATAAACTCTGCAATGCATATTATTGTACAATACCATGTGAGTGCAGGCATATTCATTTTAGTTCTTGACTGTTTGAGTCTTATTTATCATTCCTGCCCAGCAGAGGGAGCTATGGATCTCCTTAGTGTTAATACTGTATAGTGTGGGCCCAGTATCAGGACTGTGCATCGGTAACATTATCGTGATGACTGTATAGTGCGGGCCCTATATCAGGACTGTGTAATGTTATCGGGATGACTGTATAGTGCGGGCCCTATATCAGGACTGTGTAATGTTATCGGGATGACTGGATAGCACAGGCTCTGTATCAGGACTGTGTATTGGTAACGTTATTAGGATTACTGTATAGTGGGATTACTGTATAGTGCGGGTCCTGTATCAGGAATGTGTATCGGTAATGTTATTGTGATTACTGTATAGTGCGGGTCCTGTATCAGGACTGTGTATCAGTAATGTTATTGTGATTACTGTATAGTGGGATTACTGTATAGTGGGATTACTGTATAGTGCGGGTCCTGTATCAGGACTGTGTATCGGTAATGTTATTGTGATTACTGTATAGTGCGGGTCCTGTATCAGGACTGTGTATCGGTAACGTTATTGTTATTACTGTATAGTGTGATTACTGTATAGTGCGGGTCCTGTATCAGGACTATGTATAGGTAATGTTATTGTGATTACTGTATAGTGTGATTACTGTATAGTGCGGGTCCTGTATCAGGACTGTGTATCGGTAACGTTATCGGGATGACTGTATAGTGCGGGTCCTGTATCAGGACTGCGTATCGGTAACATTATTGGGATTACTGTATAGTGCGGGTCCTGTATCAGGACTGCGTATCGGTAACATTATTGGGATGACTGTATAGTGCGGGTCCTGTATCAGGACTGCGTATCGGTAACATTATTGGGATTACTGTATAGTGAGGGTCCTGTATCAGGACTGTATATCGGTAACGTTATCAGGATTACTGTATAGTGCGGGCCCTATATCAGGACTGTGTAATGTTATCGGGATGACTGTATAGCGCAGGCTCTGTATCAGGACTGTGTATTGGTAACGTTATTAGGATTACTGTATAGTGGGATTACTGTATAGTGCGGGTCCTGTATCAGGAATGTGTATCGGTAATGTTATTAGGATTACTGTATAGTGTGATTACTGTATAGTGTGATTACTGTATAGTGCAGGTCCTGTATCAGGACTGTGTATCGGTAACATTATCGTGATTACTGTATAGTGTGATTACTGTATAGTGCAGGTCCTGTATCAGGACTGTATATCTGTAACGTTATCGGGATTACTGTATAGTGTGATTACTGTATAGTGTGATTGCTGTATAGTGCAGGTCCTGAATCAGGACTGTGTATCGGTAATGTTATTGTGATTACTGTATAGTGCAGGTCCTGTATCAGGACTGTGTATCGGTAACATTATTGGGATTACTGTATAGTGTGATTACTGTATAGTGTGATTACTGTATAGTGCGGGTCCTGTATCAGGACTGTATATCTGTAACGTTATCGGGATTACTGTATAGTGTGATTACTGTATAGTGCGGGTCCCATATCAGGACTGTGTATTGGTAACGTTATTGTGATTACTGTATAGTGTGATTACTGTATAGTGCGGATTACTGTATAGTGCGGGTCCCATATCAGGACTGTGTATCGGTAACGTTATTGTGATTACTGTATAGTGTGATTACTGTATAGTGCGTGTCCTGTATCAGGACTGTGTATCGGTAACGTTATCAGGATTACTGTATAGTGTGATTACTGTATAGTGCGGGTCCTGTATCAGGAATGTGTATCGGTAACATTATTGGGATTACTGTATAGTGTGATAACTGTATAGTGTGATTACTGTATAGTGCGGGTCCTGTATCAGGAATGTGTATCGGTAACATTACTGGGATTACTGTATAGTGTGATTACTGTATAGTATGATTACTGTACAGTGCAGGTCCTGTATCAGGAATGTGTATCGGTAACATTATTGGGATTACTGTATAGTGTGATTACTGTATAGTATGATTACTGTATAGTGCAGGTCCTGTATCAGGACTGTGTATCGGTAACGTTATCAGGATTACTGTATAGTGTGATTACTGTATAGTGTGATTACTGTATAGTGCGGGGCCTGTATCAGGACTGTGTATCGGTAATGTTATTGTGATTACTGTATAGTGTGATTACTGTATAGTGTGATTACTGTATAGTGCGGGGCCTGTATCAGGAATTTGTATCGGTAACATTATTGGGATTACTGTATAGTGTGATTACTGTATAGTGTGGGTCCTGTATCAGGAATGTGTATCGGTAATGTTATTGTGATTACTGTATAGTGTGATTACTGTATAGTGGGATTACTGTATAGTGCGGGTCCTGTATCAGGAATGTGTATCGGTAAGTGTGATTACTGTATAGTGTGATTACTGTATAGTGCGGGGCCTGTATCAGGACTGTGTATTGGTAATGTTATTGTGATTACTGTATAGTGTGATTACTGTATAGTGTGATTACTGTATAGTGCGGGGCCTGTATCAGGAATGTGTATCGGTAACATTATTGGGATTACTGTATAGTGTGATTACTGTATAGTGTGATTACTGTATAGTGCGGGTCCTGTATCAGGAATGTGTATCGGTAACATTATTGGGATTACTGTATAGTGGGATTACTGTATAGTGGGATTACTGTATAGTGCAGGTCCTGTATCAGGAATGTGTATCGGTAACATTATTGGGATTACTGTATAGTGTGATTACTGTATAGTGTGATTACTGTATAGTATGATTACTGTATAGTGCAGGTCCTGTATCAGGACTGTGTATCGGTAACGTTATCAGAATTACTGTATAGTGTGATTACTGTATAGTGCGGGGCCTGTATCAGGACTGTGTATCGGTAATGTTATTGTGATTACTGTATAGTGTGATTACTGTATAGTGTGATTACTGTATAGTGCGGGGCCTGTATCAGGACTGTGTATCGGTAATGTTATCAGGATTACTGTATAGTGTGGGCGCCTGTATCAGGACTGTGTATCGGTAATGTTATCAGGATTACTGTATAGTGTGGGCGCCTGTATCAGGACTGTGTATCGGTAATGTTATCAGGATTACTGTATAGTGTGGGCGCCTGTATCAGGACTGTGTATCGGTAACGTTATCATGCTTATGGAATGAGAACCTGAAACACGCACACAGATGCGGGGGGGGGGGGGTTCAGGCAGAAGATCCTTCATTTACAGTAATAGAAATTGGGGTACATGCTTTATACTTCTGTTGCAATGGGCAGTATTCTGAGAGGAAAGATGAATCATGTTGGAGCCAATCAACTGTACCACTGGGAACAGATACAATGACCCCACATTTCAGTCCTTTGAATGTTAGAGGCCCCATAGCTGTACTTCCCAGAACACCGGAGGTCTCTCCATCACGCAGAGGGTAAAACGCCCCATTTAACTCATTGGGAGTTTGGGGATTTTTATTTGTCCTCAATGGTAGATTGCACCAGAATTGCTCTGCTTCGGTCTCTGAATATGACGCTCAGTGCAGTGGGTAAATAACAATATTATCAGATTATTCACGTGAAGTACAAACACCCAGCTGATGGCTGGCATCAGAGTCCACTCCATGATCGCACCATGCCAGGGACAGTGGGCAGGATACCTGCTGGCGCTTGGCAATCACCGGGCAGTCAATGAACATTTAGGTTCCTGACTGCTGAACCATCCTTTCCTGACTCGTCCCTTTTCTGTTCTATTTTATTACTAGCAATGTGGGACGGCGTTGCCCGTCGTATTATTTACACAGAGAGACATTGTGTGAAACAGAAATATGCAGTGTTACAGACACGCACTTAAAGAGACAGAGCGTGTCACACACTGTGAAACACATACATACGGAGGCACACACATATAGGCATATGATGTCACATGTATAGACAGTGTGTGACAGACGCAGTGGGGATGTAGATATGCTGATAAGATTTGTAAAAAATGTTTTAATTGCAGCTCTTCAGCTTGATGACTAAGACCCTGTATCCTTACAGTTGAAGTGAGTGTACTGTGTTACTTGATGAATAAGGCCCTGTATCCTTACAGTTGAAGTGAGTGTACTGTGTTACTTGATGAATAAGGCCCTGTATCCTTACAGTTGAAGTGAGTGTGCTGTGTTCCTTGATGAATAAGACCCTGTATCCTTACAGTTGAAGTGAGTGTGCTGTGTTACATAATGAATAAGGCCCTGTATCCTTATAGTTGTAGTGAGTGTGCCGCGTTACTTGGTGAATAAGGTCCTGTATCCTTACAGTTGAAGTGAGTGTGCTGTGTTACTTGGTGAATAAGGCCCTGTATCCTTACAGTTGTAGTGAGTGTGCTGTGTTACTTGATGAATAAGGCCCTGTAGCCTTACAGTTGAAGTCAGTGTGCTGTGTTACTTGATGAATAAGGTCCTGTATCTTTACAGTTGAAGTGAGTGTGCTGTGTTACTTGGTGAATAAGGCCCTGTATCCTTACAGTTGAAGTGAGTGTGCTGTGTTACTTGGTTAATAAGGCCCTGTATCTTAACAGATGAAGTGAGTGTGCTGTGTTACTTGGTGAATAAGGCCCTGTATCTTTACAGTTGAAGTGAGTGTGCTGTGTTACATGATGAATAAGGCCCTGTATCCTTACAGTTGAAGTCAGTGTGCTGTGTTACTTGATGATTAAGGCCCTGTATCCTTACAGTTGAAGTCAGTCTACTGTGTTACTTGATGAATAAGGCCCTGTATCCTTACAGTTGAAGTCAGTGTGCTGTGTTACTTGATTAATAAGGCCCTGTATCCTTACAGTTGGCTTGAGTGTGCTGTGTTACTTGATTAATAAGGCCCTGCATCCTTACAGTTGAAGTGAGTGTGCCGTGTTACTTGATGAATAAGGCCCTGCATCCTTACAGTTGAAGTGAGTGTGCTGTGTTACTTGATGAAAAAGGCCCTGCATCCTTATAGTTGAAGTGAGTGTGCTGTGTTACTTGATGAATAAGGCCCTGTATCCTTACAGTTGAAGTGAGTGTGCTATGTTACTTGATGAATAAGACCCTGTATCCTTACAGTTGAAGTCAGCTTGCTGTGTTACTTGTAGAAGGTCACAGTGAGAAGATGTTTGTGAGTAAAGGAATAATTTAGATTACAGCAGTGGATACTGCAGTACATTTGAAGAAATAGGTTGGCAGACAGAGGGTTAAGTGACAGATGCAGTGATAGATAATGTAATAGTGATGTGGGAGTAAAATGGCGAGATTGGGACTATGGATGAATGGCAAGGGGATAGGTGAGTGGGGGTGACAAGGGAGGAGGAGATGAGAGATTGAGGAGAAGAGGGACAGTGAAGTGTTACAGTAAAGTAATGGGTGAGGGGAAGAAATGTCTATACATAGACAGTGAAGTAGACATGAAATACAGGGCTGTAGGGTTACTGCATTATACAGACCTAGTGTAGCAGTTGGTTGGAGTGAAGCACTTTAACTCTGAGTGTGAGAGAGGTACACAACACATTGCTGTGTAATGAGTTGCATAGTCCTGTGGCAGTGAAAGGAATATGTGACACATGTTGGGCGCTCCTTGCATTAGTGGGCCGCGGTGGTCGGCTGGGACAGAACCGGATTATTTGTCCATGGGCCGTAGGCAAAGGATCAATACAGGGACCCCTAACAGCTAATAGGCTTCAAAACAGGAAGGCTCATATACTAAGGAAAGTAACAGCAGCACAGGGAACAATACCCATTTATTTAAATGGGCGTTTTAACGTCTTCAACGCTAGAGAGGTCAGCAAAGCATTGTATTTGTTCTGTATGGTACAGATGAATTGTTCCTCTTTGTGTTAGTACATCAGCCTCACAGATCACAGTGCACAGTCAGCTGCTGCAAGAGCCAAAAGTATAAATGGGTTTAGATTAATGGGGTAAGAGTATAACTGTATGGGCCTTATGTATCAAGATAAAGGGTGCAAGTAAAAAAAAACTGACACCATAGGGTTGAATTGAAAAATCAGGAAAATCGTGTTGACATAAATGGGGCTTTAACCCCTTGAATGCTACAATGGTCCCCAACGCGTTGCTTTGGCAATGTGTTTGCATTGTCTGTAGCATTCATGGAATTAATAGTCTCATTGAAATCAATGGACATTTTGAAAGAAATCAGTTTAACCCTGTGGGCCACTTGTGAGGAAAGAGTGGGCTGCACAATACCCAAATGTGGAAGCTTTCCAAACAGATATTAACCTTTTGAGTGACAGAGGTACGCAGAGCAATGTGCTGCATATCATCTCTTGTACTCCAAGGGTTAATGGGCTTAACCCTCTGAGTGCCAGAGAGGTATCCAATGCATTGCAACAGCACTCAAAGGGTTAAATTGAAACAAAGTGAGTCCATCAGCCCCAGTTCTTAGCATGGAAACTGAAGATCTGTGTGTTCTAACCTATTCCCCAGCTGACTCTGAGTGTCCCAGTGTGTCTTTGAAAGAAGTGATCAATGTGTGGCTCCCCAGCAAAATGGGAGCTGCTGGTTGGTGGGTTATAGTATTGTGCCATGAGTTGTTTACTGTAGGAGTTGTAAGTCGAGAGAAGTGATGTAGCAGTAGGTGAGTTGTGGAGGAGAGGGCTAACCGTCTGACTGCCAGAGAGGTACACAACGCATTGCAATGTATGCGTACCCCTCTGACACTCAAAGGGTTAAGGTAGGCTGACCAGATCTCACCTTTAACCGGGGACACATAGGAAATAGCCATTTTGCAGTACTTCACTGAAATGAAAGCAGTCCTGCAGTATGTATTTTTCCTATGCGTCCCTGGTTAAAGGGGAGGTCTGGTCAGCCTAGGTTAAGACTGATGTTGGGGGGCAGGCTGACTGTTCCTTACAGCCGCCCCTGGGTGTGTGTGGCAGGGGACGCAGGTTTTCTCTCTTATATATATATATATATATCTATATATATAAAAGAAGACTTTGTGCCTGCCGAAACACACCCAGGGGAGGCATAAAGCAGGAGTTACTACTCCTATTGGGTGATTCAGTCATGCAGGGAGTTGGCCCGCCCCCACTATGCAGCCCGCCCACCACTATCAAATTCAGAAAAAAATAAAATGGCCGCCACTTGCTCCTACACCACAGACAAACACACATGCCCCACTCACACACACAGACCACACACACACATGCCCCACTCACACAGCACCAAACTCACACACATGTCCCACTCACACACACAGACCACACACACACATGTCCCACTCACACAGCACCACATACACACACAAAGCCAGAAATAAATATGGCTCACACAAACACACACACACACACACACACACACACACACACACACACTCACCCTGACTCCCAGTGGCCTCAGCAGGACCTGTAGTGCAGCACCAGGAGAACAACATGGCACTCAAAGGGTTAAGGTAGGCCCTCATTGCTGAATTACTTCTTCACTGTCATCATTTGCCATGCAAGACACAGGACACACAACCATCAGGTACACACTTAACCCACTGACTGCCACAGGGTTGGGTATCAAGTTTAACCCCTCAGGGAGTGTGTTCAACCCCCTTACACTGTAAACTTGCATTTCCCTCCCACTTCTCCTCCTTCCCCAGCCTATTACTAACACTTTTCCACATTTATGTTAAGCCCCGCCCCTACTCGCGATTAAGCCCCGCCCACTTTTAACCCAAATTGCCCCATTTGTCTCTCCACATCAGCACCACATCAGTCCCCTCTAGGGACTCCACAAATCAATGTTCCCAGGTATGAATACACTTCCCACTGCTATTTAACTCTCACATGCCTTTCTATACCTTAACCATTTGAGTGCCAGAGGGGTGCACAACTCATGCACGCATGTGTTTCTGCTCATATATGTTGTGTGTGTGTACATCTGTTACATATGTGTGTCCATCTCCAGTGTGTCTGTGTGTCTGCGTGTCTTTTGCATGTCTCTGCCGCTCACTGTGTGTATGTGCATACCTCCCAACATTTCACATGGCCAAAGAGGGACACTTTACTTTTAGGTGATATTGTTGGGGGCGTGGCTGGTGGGTGGGGCATTAGTAAGAATTTTTAGGTTATTTCATGACCTATTACTGGCTATTTATGTAACTGAATAAATGATTTAGTGCAACACCAAAGTATTTTATTTGCACAGACTAATGTATAAACACATATACTGAAGTTTATTGCTGTAGAGCAAAGTAATACACACCACACAGTCAGGGCTGGTGCAAGGATTTTTGCCACCCTAGGCAAAACCTAATTTTGCCGCCCATTTCTCTCCGCCCCTTGTGTCCCACCCCTTTATACCCCACCTCTTTTCATGATTGTCCTCTCTCTGCCCGCTGGGCCAGTCTGCCCCTGGTCTGGAGATGCCCCCCACCAGCTCCAACTTGCCCCTTATCAGCTCCACTTTGCCCCCCATCAACTCCAACTTGCCCCATCAGCTCCACTTTGCCCCCATCCGACCACTTTGCCCCCACCGGCTCCACTTTGCCCCCAGCAGCTCCAACTTGCCCACCATCCGCTCCAACTTGCCCCCATCAGCTCCACTTTGCTCCCATCCACTCTAACTTGCCCCCACCAGCTCTACTTTTGCCCCCCTTCAGCTCCACTATGCCCCCAGCAGCTCCAACTTGCCCCTATCAGCTCCAACTTGCCACCAACAGCTCCACTTTGCCCCCCATCCGCTCCAACTTGCCCCCATCAGCTCCACTTTGGCCCCCATCCGCTCCAACTTGCCCCCACCAGCTCCACTTTGCCCCCCCCCTTCAGCTTCACTTTGACCTCCATCCGCTCCAACTTACCCCTATCAGCTCCAACTTGCCCCCAGCAGCTCCACTATGCCCCCTCAGCTCCAACTTGCCCCTATCATCTCCACTTTGCCCCCCATCCTCTCCAACTTGCCCCCAGCAGCTCCACTATG
Organism: Rhinophrynus dorsalis; assembly: GCA_037306005.1. NCBI lineage: Eukaryota > Metazoa > Chordata > Amphibia > Anura > Rhinophrynidae > Rhinophrynus > Rhinophrynus dorsalis. The sequence continues at coordinate 48,627 of JBBDGT010000379.1, read as the reverse complement.
CCCCCTCAGCTCCAACTTGCCCCCTATCACATACCTGTAGCTCCTGCGCAGTCTTCTCTTCAGTAATGCAGAGAGCGGCGGGAGATCATGACTCCCAGCGTGCTCTGCATTACTAAGGATCTGACCAATAAGGGAGCGCTGTAGCGACACAGACCTGACTGTGTTGTGGTTCCCGGCGTGGTGTGTGCGGGCGCAGCTCTTCTCCGCTGCATGCCCGCGCCCCCAGTACCTGTGCGCACTAGGCCGGCTCCTACCTCGCCTATAGGGGGAGCCGGCCCTGCATGCAGTCCGACCTCCTAAAAAAAGGGACAACAGGGTGGGAAAGAGGGACAGAGGGATTTGGCCCTCAAAGAGGGACACTTGGGATGTATGGTATGTGTCTGCCTGTGTGTTGCATATGTCTGTGTTTATCAGTGTGTCTGCATTTCACACACATGCGCCCAACGGTCATGACATGACGGGCAACGCCGTCCCACATTGCTAGTATATATATAATATATATATATATATATATATATATATATATATATACACACTACCAATGTGGGATGGTGTTGGGCGCACGTGTGTGAAATGTAGACACACTGATAAACACAGACATATGCAACACACAGGCAGACACATACACACAGTGAGCGTCAGAGACATGTAAAAGACATGCACACACACACCGGAGATGCACACAAATATGTAACAGAGATGTACACACACACGCAACATATATGCGCAGAAACACATGCGTGCATGAGTTGTGCACCCCTCTGGCACTCAAATGGTTAATGTATAGAGAGGCATGTGAGAGTTAAATAGCAGTGGGAAGTGTGTTCATACCTGGGACATTGACTTGTGGGGTCCCAGGAGGGGAGTTATGTGGTGCTGATGTGGAGAGACAAATGGGTCAATCTGGGTTAAAAGTGGGCGGGGCTTAATCATGAGTAGGGGCGGGGCTTAACATAAATGGAAAAGTGTTAGTAATAGGCTGGGGAAGGAGGAGAAGA
>JBBDGT010000379.1:25000-47429 GCA_037306005.1 Rhinophrynus dorsalis | reverse complement strand
GTGTAAATGGTAATCATATCACCCTTACACGTCTCTTCTCTAATTTAAGTGTAAATTGTAATCATATCACCCCTTACACGTCTCTTCTCTAATATAAGTGTAAATGGTAATCATATCACCCCTTACACCTCTCTTCTCTAATATAAATGTAAATGGTAATCATATCACCCCTTACACGTCTCTTCTCTAATATATGTGTAAATGGTAATCATATCATCCCTTACACGTCTCTTCTCTAATATAAGTGTAAATGGTAATCATATCACCCCTTACACGTTTCTTTAATATAAGTGTAAATGGTATCATATCACCCCTTAGACGTCTCTTCTCTAATATAAGTGTAAATGGTAATCATACCACCCCTTACACCTCTCTTCTCTAAGTGTAAATGGTAATCATATCACCCCTTACACGTCTCTTCTCTAATATAAGTGTAAATGCTAATCATATCTCCCCTTACACGTCTCTTCTCCAATATAAGTGTAAATGGTAATCATATCACTCCTTACACGTCTCTTCTCCAATATATGTGTAAATGGTAATCATATCACCCCTTACACCTCTCTTCTCTAATATAAGTGTAAATGGTAATCATATCCCCCCTTACACCTCTCTTCTCTAATATAAGTGTAAATAGTAATCGTATCCCCCCTTACACGTCTCTTCTCTAATATACGTGTAAATGGTAATCATATCCCTCTTACACCTCTCTTCTCTAATATATGTGTAAATGGTAATCATATCACCCCTTACACCTCTCTTCTCTAATGTAAAAAAACCCCAGTTTGGCTAGTCTCTCTTTATAAATCAGATCCTCCAATCACTTTATCAGTTTTGTTGCACATCTCTGCACCTTTTCCAGTTCAACAATGTCTTTTGAACTGGCGCCCAAAATTGTACCCCATATTCTAGATGAGGCCTAACCAAGGATTTATACAGAGGTAGGATAATATTCCCATCCCTTGCTTCTACACCTCTTTTTATGCAGGCTAGTACTCTATTTGCTCTTGCAGCAGCTGAGTGACTCTGCACACTGCTGTGAAGTCTATTGTCTATCAGTTCTCCTAAATCTTTCTCTAATGAGGATTCCCCAAGTTGTTTCCCATTTAGAGTATATGCAGCAAGAATAATCCTCCTGTCTCTGTGTTATGAGGCAAAGGTTGGACTTGTGTCTTCTTTTCAACCTACCGTAATTAACTATGAGAACATTGTCCTTCACCCATGATCCTCCATCAACCTTTGCCCCACTCTAGAGACTGCAAGAGCTGTGGAGGTTACATTATTTCCTCATTTTCCCCTTGTTTATCTCCACTCTACCCCCCCGTCCCTCCTTCTGATCCCTCCTCTATACATCTCTCTTCTATTCCTCTTTTTGGTGTCTCTGGGGGGTGGGTTGCCCTTCCCCTGTGTCTCTGGGGGGTGGGTTGCCCTTCCCCTGCGGGCTTTCTTTCGGGCCACACAAGTCTCAGGTACCTTGGGTTTCTCTACACTGTTCCACTCACTCCTGATGATCTCCTATAATGAGTATTCACATCCTGAGCCAAAATGGTAAAGGCCTTAATACACCACAAGAACATGTTAGCCCTAGCCCTCAGCCATTTCAAATCTACTAAATGAGAGATAGTGTTCTTCACCCGCGCTGTCAGCAGGAGAGGCCATACTTCACTATAAATTGGTGTCTTTGAAGCACTATATGTCATTGCAGACAAAACAGGACAATATATCATTTTCATATGCTCTATTAACTCTATCACCTAGTCAACGTACATTGTCCAAACGCCAAATAGATCCACTTAAGTCTGTCTATGAGGGAATTCCTCATAGTGTACATCCTGGTAGGAATAGAACATATTATATGCAATATTGTAAATTGAATAATCTTGTCACTGCAGCTATCCACTGATGAATATATTACCTGTCCTGCATGGTAAGAAAGGCAATATCTACCTGCAAAGTGGAGACCAAAGATTGAGAATGCAAAACATTTATAAATTAACATAAGACTTCCAGGGGAATCAGGTTAGGATCTGGAGATAATGTATGAAATGGTTTTACAACGTAATGTACTCCTCCTACTGAAGATGCAATTAGCTAAGGATTCAAATGATCCCAGAAGATTTAATGGAGAAGGCTGGATGCACCATGAAATATATGTCAACTGGGAACTTCAGAATTACAATGACCAATAAGCGGATGGAGTTAGCACACAGGAAAGCCAAGAAGATCCATTTTCTTTTTCATTGGTTATGAATATAAACTGGGGAGTTATGGAACACCTAATGGAACCTAGGAAACTAGGCAGGTACATCATTTTAAATATATTAATTTTCCCCAACAAATTAAGTGGAAGTTTAGCCCAATAGTCAACCTTCAAGAAAAGATGGTCAATGAAAGGAGTACAAATCTACCCCGAAATGTGGAGGAGACCCACTGTAGAGGGACAGTGGATGTGTAATGGCTTGGCATCAGGGGACATGGACTGTGACCCACTGGACCTTGTTTCACCACTCAGAGGAGAGGTGGTCAACCGAACTGGAAGACCTTCTGGTACTGCCAGCCCGCAACACCCGTTTTAGGACAGTAACCTAGGTAGGGTCTCACACTTCTTCCCATTGGAATGGGTCATTGTTGAGCAGTTATCATCCCCCCTCTGCTCCAATGTCCCCACCAGGCAGGCAAAACCCCTCTGCCTTGTCACTACAGAGGGGATATTGTCCCCTCTGCTCCATCTCCAACAAGCAGGCACTAATCCATCTGTCCCACTGTAGCAGAGGGAATAATACCTGTGCTCTGCAGCAAGGTCTCCCCGGATAGACACTAACCCCTCTATAAAGATTCCCTACAGGACCTTAAACAAGGCTCTTCTAGCTGCACAGGCCTAGTATTTTCACCACCTCCCTCTTCCAAATAGTAGAGCCTAGAAATCTGCTTCAGAGAAATGCAGCCAAGTTTCCTTACGTACAATATCTGGCATTTTACGGCCTACAGTCAATGTAGGGTATTGTATCACTGGAATGATCAGGACTAGGCCGCCTACTGTATCACTGGAATGATCAGGACTAGGCCTCCTACTGTATCACTGCAATGATCAGGGAGTAGGCAGAGCGTGAGGTGGTAAAGTGGGGCAGGAGGAGGGGTTAGTTTGTATATTTAACTGTTGCATGCCCTGCCTTCTGGAGGAGGAACCATTAACTGATGGTCTCCGAATCCCCACACTGGACATCAATTTTTTTTTTACTGCCAATTTAACCCTTTGTGAACCACAGGGTTGTGCAATACATTGTTATGCAATGCACTGAGCAGTCCTCTGGTCCTCAATGGGTTAAATAAAAGTGAGAAGGTCTACACCAGTGTTTCTCAACTCCTGTCCTCAGGACCCACTAACAGGCCAGGACTTAGGGATTTCTCTGCTAGAACACAGGTGTGGTGATCAGAGGCTCATTCACATTGATTAACTCACCTGTGTTCTAACAAGGAAATCATGTGATCAGAGGCTCATTCACATTGATTAACTCACCTGTGTTCTAACAAGGGAATCCTCAAATCCTGGCCTGTTAGTGGGTCCTGAGGACAGGAGTTGAGAACCACTGGTCTATAGGTTCCTTCTGTGTATCTGGGGATCCAGACAATGAACAGAAGAGAATGTGACCCACAGATCTCTCCCCAGAGGAGAACGTGTCCCTCAGATCTCTCCCCAGAGGTGGATGAATGAACACACACAGACATCAAGACAGTGAGAATACAAACTGTTTATTCCAGGCTCCGCCCAGAGGGAACCGCGTTGTCATGGGGGGGGGGGGCCGTCCTGCGTTGGAACCTTGGGGACATATTCAATAAGTGAAAGAAGCAAGTCTGGGGCAAACCATCTGCACCACAGTGGTAAAAACAAAATGTTCCCATAGCGTTAAATGGGGGCTTTTAACCCTTTCAGTGCTAGAGGTTTCTCATGCATGGCCTTGCTGGCATTCAAGGGGTTAAACGTCCCCTTTAATCCAACAGGAATTTGGAGGATGGTGCAGTAAATTTAACCCCTTAAGGACTATGTGACGTGGTATGACCGTCACGGTCCTTATACCCTTAAGGACCAGTGATGGTCATAGCACGTCACGTACTTTTTACTTACAGCGCTCTACCGGTAGCGCTGTAAGTAAAAACGGGGCCTAAAATTGATCGCTCCAAGACCGGAGCGATCTCTCTTAGGCCTCCAAGCGGCGCGCCGGTACGCGTAACAGGTTACGTGTACCGGCGTGTCAGCAAAGATCAAAGCGGTCCTTAAGGGAAGGTAACTTCCCTGGACCGCTGGTACTTAAGGGGTTAATCCATAATTGCACCTCTGTATCTTGATGAATATGTGGGTGCAGAATGTGTGAGCTGGTCCTCCACAGAAAGTGAATTACAACAGTAAATTCCTGTGCACCTTCACCCCCCACACTCAGCCACACAGCCCTCATGCGCCAGGCCAGCAGAGCACCGGACACACGCGTTTCTTGTTTATTCCACGAGCAGCAACAGAAGGAGTCATCGTTTCCAAAACAGCAGAACTAGAATGGGCAGCAGAGAGCGCCAAACACCGATGTCCCACCATTTCCATTACACTGACATGGGTACTGAGGGAGCTCTGCGGGGGTGGGGTTACCAGCAGAGTAGCTGTAATGTACTGAGACATCCCCTGCAGTTCTCCTCACAAAGCGCACATCCAGAGTGTTTCTGGGACCACAGGGAAATGTGGTCAGTGTTCCAGTGAGTTTATTAACCTCTTGAGGACCAGTGGGATGTGCAGTGCTCTGATTTCAGTGCTTTGGGCACTTGTCTGGTCCTTAAAGGGATAGTAATATTTGTTTCATACAAGCTTTAATATTGTAGTCATTAAATAAATAAAGCAAAGCGTATAAGTCGTTTTGCTATAACTTTGATAGTTTTAGTGTAATATCGATGTAAATTCCCCCGCTCCTTTTATCCACGTCAGCGCTCTAGCCGACAAACGTGGATCCTGGTCTGCGGACCAGACGGCTCTTCATGACAACGGTCTACAAAGTGCGTCTGGTTTGAGGCAGTAGACCGTTCTATGGAAGATTTCCCTTGTATACAATGCTATTTCGTCTCTGCAGACGAGCCGTCCGGTCCGCAGACCAGAATCAAAGTCTGACAGATAGAGCGGTGACGTACCTAAAAGGGGTGGGAGAGGGAAACTTGAGATCGAGATTACTGTTAAACTAGGAAAGTTATTGCTTTATTTATTTAATAACTACAATATTAAAGCTTATATAAAACAAGTATTACTATCCCTTTAAGCGGTTAAAGATTATCAAGCAACTGCAGTTTTCCTTGTGGAATGGTCTTGATATCAACAGGACAGGCTCTCCTCCAATCTGCAAGACACTACTTGTACTGTAACAAGGCTCTACGTCTCTCTGCTCCTCGTATAATGAGGATTTACGAGTCTCTTCTCCTCCTATAAGAAGGCTCTGAAAGTCTCTGTTCCCACTATAACAAGGCTCTGAAAGTCTCTTCTCCTCCTATAACAAGGCTCTGAAAGTATCTGTTCCTATAACAAGGCTCTGCAAGTCTCTGCTTCACATCTCCATCTCTGCTTCTTCCTGGTCATCTCTATCGGACTCAGCATCAGACTCTCCCACTGGACGTTTCATGCCTCGCTGCTTGGACAGACAGATGGTGAACTTCATATTGTATCGATTCCAATCACAGCTAAAAATATAGAGAGAGACAGTCAAGAGAAGTAGACGCAGTGCCAATGTGATGCCATATCTTAAAGTGATAGTAATGTTTCACAAAAACAGCAGCCCAGTTAATCTTCATAGTATTTGGTCCATGGAGAGTGTTATTTCATTACTGTCAGAGTTGTAGTTCAAGAGTAATTGAATGATAAAGTATCCCCCCTCCCGTCCCTTTTACTGATGTAACACTGCTCACCTCAGATGTGGAATCTGGTCTTGAGACCAGACAGCTCACAGCAAGGGACAATCTTCTCACTGTGATCATCAGGAAAATCCTGCCCCCCTTGACAGGTTTTTCCTTATGATCACTGAAGATTGTCCCTCTCTGCGATCTATCCAGTCAGTCTTGCTGCTCTGAGGAGAGTACTGTTACATCAGTAAAAGGGGCGGGAGGGGGATACTTTATCATTCAATTACTCTTGTACTACAACTCTGACAGTATTGATATAACACACTCCATGGCCCGAATACTATGAAGATTAATTGGAGCTGCTGTTTTTGTGAATCATTACTATCCTTTTAAGTATTAAGGGCAGAGAGCATCAAGACAAGGAAGCAGTGCGGGGCATTCAGTGAAGCAAGTGGGGGACTCGCACTGTGCCATAAAAGTGGATTTTTGCATATTCTAGATACATTTTTTTTTTCTTAGCCCATGTGGAACACAGGAACCATGGGGTATAATATCCTCCCACAGAAGGGAAGAGCACTTGTATCCAGAGTTCTCTGGAGGCAGCCACTACCTCTCTACTTAACTCTACCCTCATCAGATATGTTTAGTTTTAACGTATAGGAAAGACTGAGCAAAGTAGGACTGGAAGGTGGTCACCTGAACCACAGAAAGCCCCACCAACTGGAACGTGAACAACTTGTTTTTCCCCAGGAGGGACGTCCTGTGTTCTTCCACCTGGATTTATTTGTAAGAGAAATATATATACCAAATATATATACCAAAGCAATCCCACCAAAATTCCAGGGAGGGAGAGAGAAACCAGTCTCAAGAAAGACAAACCAGAAAAATATATGAACCTCAGTTGTCAGTGGACTCCTACACACACAAAGCCAAGTGCTAAGTACAGACAAGAGGGCACAAAGGCCTGTAGGACATTCCAAACCCCAGAACTGGCTTCAGCTAAAGCCACAACTTGCTGGTGTTTAGCAATCCTGCGAAGGGAAGACCATGTTGCCACCTCGCACAACTGCTCTGCAGTCCTCGTTACTGTAAATCCAGAAAACGCCCAGCTCTGGTAGAATGAGCAGTGACCATAAATGGCACCAGCATTTTCCTACAGATACAGGCCTGCATATGATTGCCTTGATCCAACAAGCCACCTCACCTTATAAGCAGCTTGTCCCACAGGGATGACAAAAAGGGAGTTTGATTTTCCAGAAAGGTTCAGCGAGACGTACGTTGCACTTCAAGTCTCTCATCATGTCTTAACAGTGAAGTTCCTGCTTGCGTCTGTTAGACAAGCTGGATGTAGAAATGGAAGAATAATTTCCTGATTAATGTAAAATTCAAAAGCGACCTCAGGGAGAAACCTACAGGAAGCTCGGTATACCGCCTTATCAAAATGAAAGGTCAGAAAATGGGGTTTGGATGAGAAGACCTGTAGGTCAGCCACTTGACAGACAATTGTGAGAAGAAAAGCGGTCTTAAAAGTGAAGAACCAAAGAAACACAGAGGCTCAAAATGAGGCTTCTGAAGAACACCGAGAACCAAGTTCAAGTCCCACGGGGGTGTGAGATCCCAAAAGACTGTGTAGGCATGAGCCATCCCTTGAATAAAGGTTTGCACATATGGCAACGATGCAATTCAAATCTGAAAAATAAAAATGCAGAAATCTAGATCTTGATAGAACTAAGACTAATTCCTTTCTGGACACTGAAGAAAGTCCAAAAGGGACATGGCCGCAACCCGTGGTCCACACACCATATGTTAAACAAAGACCAAACTCTCTAATATGTTTTGGATGAAACTGGCTTTCAGGTCTTCATCATAGTACCAATGAGAGAATGCAAGAAACTCCTCTTCCTCAGAATTATGGTTTCAAGGGCCTAGCCCTCAAATCTAACTTCTCGGGCATCTGGGTGACACAGAAGACCTAGAGTCAAGAGGTCCGGAAGGAGAGGAAGATGAAGGTGTCCAGCAACGGATATATTGAGAAGTTCACAGAAACACACTTGGGAATCAGAGTGAAGGGCAGAAACATATACGCCAATGGGAACGGTCATGGAATGCCTATTTTGTGTCCACTGTGAGAGTGAGAGGATCCTGGGTTCTGGACCAAAACAGGGGAAGCTTGCATTTTGATTGAGATGCCATCCACAGTCAGGAGACCCCATAGCCAAACTGTGGAATCAAACACCGTCTGAGTTCCCAGTTTCTGGGATTCAGATATTGTTGGCTGAGGAAATTAACCTTGTAATGTGGACGTCAAAGCCGCAGAGCAGATCTTTAATGAAAAGGTATATCACCTGTACCACAGAGCACCAAGTATTTACCAATGCACTTGGTAGAATCAATGGTAAGATACGCATTAGCCTCAAGGATCTTAGAGACCGAAAGTTCGAAGTACTCCTTAGGCACCGTCCACATTGTCGGCTCCTAATGGTTTCTCCCACCTAACAGCCGTGGCTCTAGCCACCACCCAAGCAGTAGTGAAGGTAGGATGCACAAAATTCACCTTAAGAAGGGAATCAAGGCCTTTGTCTGCCTGATACTTGAATGACGCTGCATCCACTACAAAATAGAAGGATAGACTGTGTGTCAATCCACCGGGAACCCACCCTTCATATCAATGTAAAAGCAGACGAATCTGCCCCTCCCCGGCGTCTGCAATCCACAGGCAACAGAAAACTCAGCCGATGCAACATACAAGATGGCCACTTCAAGTGCCTGTGTCTGAAAGGTGCAGTGGACCGTTAAACAGTAAGAAAAAAAAAACAGAATGCGTAAAATAAGGGCAAAAAATCACCCCTGGGCAACACAGAAATAGAATTTGATGGCAGATAAGAACCATTCTGCCCATTTTCCTACCGTAAAAACTTCAAACCTTATTTGGTCCTTGGTCTTTTCTTATGTTAAGGAGCCTTATGCCTATCCCATGCATGCTTCAATTCTGTCACTGTATTAACTTCTGCCACTTCTGCTGGTAGGCTATTCCACTTATCTACCACTTCTGCTGGTAGGCTATTCCATTTATCTACCACTCCTGCTGGCAGGCTATTCCACTTATCTACTACCCTCTCAGTGAAGTAAAACTTTCTTACAGTACATCTACACCTGTGTCTCTCTAGTTTTAGACTACGGCCTCTTGTCCTAACATTTTTACTCCTGTGAAATGTACTTCCCTCCTGCACTTTGTTGAATCCCTTTATGTATGTGAATGTTTCACTCATATCCCCCCTCTCTTCTCTCCTCCAAGCGATACATGTTCAGATCCTTTAGTCTATCCTGATGGGGTCTCCAGTACTGTGCACAATACTCTAGGTGAGGTCTAACTAGAGATCTGTAGCGTGGCATGACCACTTCCCTCATTCTACTACTAGTGCCCCTAGCTACACAACCCAGCACCCTGCTTGTATTCCCCGCTGCTTTATTACACTGCTTGCGTACCTTTAAGTCATTAGAAATAATTACTCCCAATGGTAGAGCCTTGGGGGGGGGGGGGGTTGGAAAAAAGGGTATTGGAACATCTGGCAAAGGTAGAGGCTAGGTGGTGGGTTGGCAAAAAGAGTATTGTAACAAACCACAATGCCAAATGGAGCCAAAACACCAGAAACCTCAGAACGTGGCTGCTCTACAGACAGACGGAGGGACACAATCACAAGACCTGTGCAATTTGAAAACTAGAGTCCTCTTCATGCTCCTCTGTAGAAAGGCAAAGAGGGAAATCTTTAAGTAAAGTTGTAAAAGCCATCTTCTAGCAGACCCAGGTCCTGTAAAAGTCTACTCCCTGATCCAGTTCCATCCAGGGAAAGCAGGAGATAGACACCTGCCTAATGGGGAACTGAACAGCCTCATTTAAAATTAAAGAAGCTAGCTAAGATGTTCTTAGCCCTGACCATCTGCTCCAATGGAGATGTCTGGTGGGGAAGAATGCAGTAGGGAGATAGTCTCTGCCCTTTGTATGGAAGTGCCCAGCCACACCGTGGGAGGATACTTTACCCCATGGTTCATGTGTTCCAAGGTGGAAGAAAAAAAGGGGAGTACACTGCAGGAGAACTTGGAAGGGACATCAGGACTTGGGTACAATGAGGGAAACTCTGGGAACTAGTGAGGACTCACATCAGGACATGGGTATAATGAGGGAAACTCTGGGAACTAGTGGGGGACTCACATCAGGACATGGGTACAATGAGGGAAACTCTGGGAACTAGTGAGGACTCACATCAGGACATGGGTACAATGAGGGAAACTCTGGGAACTAGTGAGGACTCACATCAGGACATGGGTACAATGAGGGAAACTCTGGGAACTAGTGGGGGACTCACATCAGGACATGGGTACAATGAGGGAAACTCTGGGAACTAGTGAGGACTCACATCAGGACATGGGTACAATGAGGGAAACTCTGGGATCTAGTGAGGACTCACATCAGGACATGGGTACAATGAGGGAAACTCTGGCAACTAGTGAGGACTCACATCAGGACATGGGTACAATGAGGGAAACTCTGGGAACTAGTGGGGGACTCACATCAGGACATGGGTATAATGAGGGTAACTCTGGGAACTAGTGGGGGACTCACATCAGGACATGGGTACAATGAGGGAAACTCTGGGAATTAGTGGGGGACTCACATCAGGACATGGGCACAATAAGGGTAACTCTAGGAACTAGTGGGGGACTCACATCAGGACATGGGTACAATGAGGGAAACTCTGGGAACTAGTGAGGACTCACATCAGGACATGGGTACAATGAGGGAAACTCTGGGAACTAGTGGAGGACTCACATCAGGACATGGGTACAATGAGGGAAACTCTGGGAACTAGTGGGGGACTCACATCAGGACATGGGTACAATGAGGGTAACTCTGGGAACTAGTGGAGGACTCACATCAGGACATGGGTACAATGAGGGTAACTCTGGGAACTAGTGAGGACTCACATCAGGACATGGGTACAATGAGGGAAACTCTGGGAACTAGTGAGGACTCACATCAGGACATGGGTACAATGAGGGAAACTCTGGGAACTAGTGGAGGACTCACATCAGGACATGGGTACAATGAGGGAAACTCTGGGAACTAGTGGGGGACTCACATCAGGACATGGGTACAATGAGGGTAACTCTGGGAACTAGTGAGGACTCACATCAGGACATGGGTACAATGAGGGTAACTCTGGGAACTAGTGAGGACTCACATCAGGACATGGGTACAATGAGGGTAACTCTGGGAACTAGTGAGGACTCACATCAGGACATGGGTACAATGAGGGTAACTCTGGGAACTAGTGAGGACTCACATCAGGACATGGGTACAATGAGGGTAACTCTGGGAACTAGTGAGGACTCACATCAGGACATGGGTACAATGAGGGTAACTCTGGGAACTAGTGAGGACGCACATCAGGACATGGGTACAATGAGGGTAACTCTGGGAACTAGTGAGGACGCACATCAGGACATGGGTATAATGAGGGAAACTCTGGGAACTAGTGAGGACTCACATCAGGACATGGGTACAATGAGGGTAACTCTGGGAACTAGTGAGGACTCACATCAGGACATGGGTACAATGAGGGTAACTCTGGGAACTAGTGAGGACGCACATCAGGACATGGGTATAATGAGGGAAACTCTGGGAACTAGTGAGGACTCACATCAGGACATGGGTACAATGAGGGTAACTCTGGGAACTAGTGGGGGACTCACATCAGGACATGGGTACAATGAGGGAAACTTTGGGAACTAGTGAGGACTCACATCAGGACATGGGTACAATGAGGGAAACTCTGGGAACTAGTGGGGGACTCACATCAGGACATGGGTACAATGAGGGTAACTCTGGGAACTAGTGGGGGACTCACATCAGGACATGGGTACAATGAGGGAAACTCTGGGAACTAGTGGGGGACTCATCAGGACATGGGTACAATGAGGGAAACTCTGGGAACTAGTGAGGACTCACATCAGGACATGGGTACAATGAGGGAAACTCTGGGAACTAGTGGGGGACTCACATCAGGACATGGGTACAATGAGGGAAACTCTGGGAACTAGTGGGGGACTCACATCAGGACATGGGTACAATGAGGGTAACTCTGGGAACTAGTGGAGGACTCACATCAGGACATGGGTACAATGAGGGTAACTCTGGGAACTAGTGAGGACTCACATCAGGACATGGGTACAATGAGGGAAACTCTGGGAACTAGTGAGGACTCACATCAGGACATGGGTACAATGAGGGAAACTCTGGGAACTAGTGGAGGACTCACATCAGGACATGGGTACAATGAGGGAAACTCTGGGAACTAGTGGGGGACTCACATCAGGACATGGGTACAATGAGGGTAACTCTGGGAACTAGTGGAGGACTCACATCAGGACATGGGTACAATGAGGGTAACTCTGGGAACTAGTGAGGACGCACATCAGGACATGGGTATAATGAGGGAAACTCTGGGAACTAGTGAGGACTCACATCAGGACATGGGTACAATGAGGGTAACTCTGGGAACTAGTGGGGGACTCATCAGGACATGGGTACAATGAGGGTAACTCTGGGAACTAGTGGGGGACTCACATCAGGACATGGGTACAATGAGGGTAACTCTGGGAACTAGTGAGGACTCACATCAGTACATGGGTACAATGAGGGTAACTCTGGGAACTAGTGGGGGACTCACATCAGGACATGGGTACAATGAGGGAAACTCTGGGAACTAGTGAGGACGCACATCAGGACATGGGTACAATGAGGGTAACTCTGGGAACTAGTGGAGGAATCACATCAGGACATGGGTACAATGAGGGTAACTCTGGGAACTAGTGGGGGACTCACATCAGGACATGGGTATAATGAGGGAAACTCTGGGAACTAGTGAGGACTCACATCAGGACATGGGTACAATGAGGGTAACTCTGGGAACTAGTGGAGGACTCACATCAGGACATGGGTACAATGAGGGTAACTCTGGGAACTAGTGGAGGACTCACATCAGGACATGGGTACAATGAGGGTAACTCTGGGAACTAGTGAGGACTCACATCAGGACATGGGTACAATGAGGGTAACTCTGGGAACTAGTGGAGGACTCACATCAGGACATGGACACAATGAGGGAAACTCTGGGAACTAGTGGGGGACTCACATCAGGACATGGACACAATGAGGGTAACTCTGGGAACTAGTGAGGACTCACATCAGGACATGGGTACAATGAGGGTAACTCTGGGAACTAGTGGAGGACTCACATCAGGACAAGGGTACAATGAGGGTAACTCTGGGAACTAGTGGAGGACTCACATCAGGACATGGGTACAATGAGGGTAACTCTGGGAACTAGTGGAGGACTCACATCAGGACATGGGTACAATGAGGGTAACTCTGGGAACTAGTGAGGACGCACATCAGGACATGGGTATAATGAGGGTAACTCTGGGAACTAGTGAGGACGCACATCAGGACATGGGTACAATGAGGGAAACTCTGGGAACTAGTGAGGACGCACATCAGGACATGGGTATAATGAGGGAAACTCTGGGAACTAGTGAGGACTCACATCAGGACATGGGTACAATGAGGGTAACTCTGGGAACTAGTGAGGACTCACATCAGGACATGGGTACAATGAGGGTAACTCTGGGAACTAGTGAGGACGCACATCAGGACATGGGTATAATGAGGGAAACTCTGGGAACTAGTGAGGACTCACATCAGGACATGGGTACAATGAGGGTAACTCTGGGAACTAGTGGGGGACTCATCAGGACATGGGTACAATGAGGGAAACTCTGGGAACTAGTGAGGACTCACATCAGGACATGGGTACAATGAGGGAAACTCTGGGAACTAGTGAGGACTCACATCAGGACATGGGTACAATGAGGGAAACTCTGGGAACTAGTGGGGGACTCACATCAGGACATGGGTACAATGAGGGAAACTCTGGGAACTAGTGAGGACTCACATCAGGACATGGGTACAATGAGGGTAACTCTGGGAACTAGTGGAGGACTCACATCAGGACATGGGTACAATGAGGGTAACTCTGGGAACTAGTGAGGACTCACATCAGGACATGGGTACAATGAGGGAAACTCTGGGAACTAGTGAGGACTCACATCAGGACATGGGTACAATGAGGGAAACTCTGGGAACTAGTGGAGGACTCACATCAGGACATGGGTACAATGAGGGAAACTCTGGGAACTAGTGGGGGACTCACATCAGGACATGGGTACAATGAGGGAAACTCTGGGAACTAGTGAGGACTCACATCAGGACATGGGTACAATGAGGGTAACTCTGGGAACTAGTGAGGACTCACATCAGGACATGGGTACAATGAGGGTAACTCTGGGAACTAGTGGGGGACTCACATCAGGACATGGGTACAATGAGGGAAACTCTGGGAACTAGTGAGGACTCACATCAGGACATGGGTACAATGAGGGTAACTCTGGGAACTAGTGAGGGACTCACATCAGGACATGGGTACAATGAGGGTAACTCTGGGAACTAGTGGGGGACTCACATCAGGACATGGGTACAATGAGGGTAACTCTGGGAACTAGTGAGGACTCACATCAGGACATGGGTACAATGAGGGAAACTCTGGGAACTAGTGGGGGACTCACATCAGGACATGGGTACAATGAGGGTAACTCTGGGAACTAGTGGAGGACTCACATCAGGACATGGGTACAATGAGGGTAACTCTGGGAACTAGTGAGGACTCACATCAGGACATGGGTACAATGAGGGTAACTCTGGGACCTAGTGGGGACTCACATCAGGACATGGGTACAATGAGGGTAACTCTGGGAACTAGTGAGGACGCACATCAGGACATGGGTACAATGAGGGAAACTCTGGGAACTAGTGAGGACTCACATCAGGACATGGGTACAATGAGGGTAACTCTGGGAACTAGTGGGGGACTCACATCAGGACATGGGTACAATGAGGGAAACTCTGGGAACTAGTGGGGGACTCACATCAGGACATGGGTACAATGAGGGAAACTCTGGGAACTAGTGGGGGACTCACATCAGGACATGGGTATAATGACGGAAACTCTGGGAACTAGTGGGGGACTCACATCAGGACATGGGTACAATGAGGGTAACTCTGGGAACTAGTGGAGGACTCACATCAGGACATGGGTACAATGAGGGAAACTCTGGGAACTAGTGGGGGACTCACATCAGGACATGGACACAATGAGGGTAACTCTGGGAACTAGTGGAGGACTCACATCAGGACATGGACACAATGAGGGAAACTCTGGGAACTAGTGGGGGACTCACATCAGGACATGGACACAATGAGGGTAACTCTGGGAACTAGTGAGGACTCACATCAGGACATGGGTACAATGAGGGTAACTCTGGGAACTAGTGGAGGACTCACATCAGGACATGGGTACAATGAGGGTAACTCTGGGAACTAGTGGAGGACTCACATCAGGACATGGGTACAATGAGGGTAACTCTGGGAACTAGTGGGGGACTCACATCACGACATGGGTACAATGAGGGAAACTCTGGGAACTAGTGGGGGACTCACATCAGGACATGGGTACAATGAGGGAAACTCTGGGAACTAGTGGGGGACTCACATCAGGACATGGACACAATGAGGGTAACTCTGGGAACTAGTGGAGGACTCACATCAGGACATGGACACAATGAGGGAAACTCTGGGAACTAGTGGGGGACTCACATCAGGACATGGACACAATGAGGGTAACTCTGGGAACTAGTGAGGACTCACATCAGGACATGGGTACAATGAGGGTAACTCTGGGAACTAGTGGAGGACTCACATCAGGACATGGGTACAATGAGGGTAACTCTGGGAACTAGTGGAGGACTCACATCAGGACATGGGTACAATGAGGGTAACTCTGGGAACTAGTGGAGGACTCACATCAGGACATGGGTACAATGAGGGTAACTCTGGGAACTAGTGGAGGACTCACATCAGGACATGGACACAATGAGGGAAACTCTGGGACCTAGTGGGGGACTCACATCAGGACATGGGTATAATGAGGGTAACTCTGGGAACTAGTGGAGGACTCACATCAGGACATGGACACAATGAGGGAAACTCTGGGAACTAGTGGAGGACTCACATCAGGACATGGGTACAATGAGGGAAACTCTGGGAACTAGTGAGGACTCACATCAGGACATGGGTACAATGAGGGTAACTCTGGGAACTAGTGGGGGACTCACATCAGGACATGGACACAATGAGGGAAACTCTGGGAACTAGTGGGGGACTCACATCAGGACATGGGTACAATGAGGGTAACTCTGGTAAATTGTGAGGGACTCACAGTTTGGAGACTTCGGTGAAGTGACCCTGAAGACTCTTCTGTAGGGCGTGGATGGCAGGAAGCAGAGGGACTGATCTGCAGAGACACAAGACATTTCAGGACAACTTCTGAACAAACTGAGAAACAACAAACATGGATCGATGGTAACTGCATTTCGGCCTTGAACAAATCCTGACACTGGTCAGTGCAGGCCCCCGCCAATCCCAACACACTGGTCAGTCCAGGCCCCAGCCAATCCATACACACTGGTCAGTCCACGCCCCAGCCAATCCCTGCACACTGGTCAGTCCTGGCCCCAGCCAATCCCTGCACACTGGTCAGTCCTGGCCCCAGCCAATCCCTGCACACTGGTCAGTCCTGGCCCCAGCCAATCCCTGCACACTGGTCACTTCTGGCCCCAGCCAATCCCTGCAAATGTCAATCCCTCACCGGTTCTTCATGTTCTGTCCATGCTGCAGCAGTAACTGATGAGTCCAGGTCAGGTAGAACTGCAGGTGTCTCGAGCGCTCCAACTGTGATGCCAAAAAAACCAGGAGCCTCTCCACGTACAGTTCCGGGAGAGAGGAACACAGGACCGCAACTACATGGAGACAATACAACATTAGAGAACTGCACACTGACACATTAACTGTCACACAGCACTGGACACAAGGAATACAGTATTGTGATTAGAGGAAGACAACACAACTATACACAACTGCATACTGACAGACAACTCGCACACAGCTCACCATTCATGGTCAGTGCTGGACATGCTCTCGAGGTTCTATCGACGGTTGGGGGGGGGGGGGTTATGATTTCCTAATGACATCACTGAGGTTCTATTAAAAAGTCACTGGCCCTTCAAACAAAGCCCAGTTATCCTGACCCGTGGTGTCAGAAGCTTGCTATCGGATGTTTACAAATCCTCCTCTATCCTGTTATGTCCTGTTTGACCTCTCTGGAATTGGCTTGTGACCTGGTCTCTTGAATCTCTGATGCCTGCCCAGTTACTCTACCAGACACCGAAATTGTGCTGCCTGCCTGGACCCTGACCTGATCAATGGACTTAATCCTGTAATGTCTTCCCAGACCTCAGATTACTACATGGGCTTGTTTTTCTTCCTATAATAACTATTCAATACAGTAGTCTCTCCTCTACACACACTGTATCATGTACTAATACTGACTATTCAATACAGTAGTCTCTCCTCTACACACACTGTATCATGTACTAATACTGACTATTCAATACAGTAGTCTCTCCTCTACACACACACACACACACACACACACTGTATCCTGTACTAATACTGGCTATTCAATACAGTAGTCTCTCCTCTACACACACTGTATCATGTACTAATACTGACTATTCAATACAGTAGTCTCTCCTCTACACACACTGTATCCTGTACTAATACTGACTATTCAATACAGTAGTCTCTCCTCTACACACACACTGTATCATGTACTAATACTGACTATTCAATACAGTAGTCTCTCCTCTACACACACACTGTATCCTGTACTAATACTGACTATTCAATACAGTAGTCTCTCCTCTACACACACTGTATCATGTACTAATACTGACTATTCAATACAGTAGTCTCTCCTCTACACACATTGTATCATGTACTAATACTGACTATTCAATACAGTAGTCTCTCCTCTACACACACACTGTATCCTGTACTAATACTGACTATTCAATACAGTAGTCTCTCCTCTATACACACTGTATCCTGTACTAATACTGACTATTCAATACAGTAGTCTCTCCTCTACACACACACTGTATCCTGTACTAATACTGACTATTCAATACAGTAGTCTCTCCTCTACACACACTGTATCCTGTACTAATACTGACTATTCAATACAGTAGTCTCTCCTCTACACACACACTGTATCCTGTACTAATACTGACTATTCAATACAGTAGTCTCTCCTCTACACACACTGTATCATGTACTAATACTGACTATTCAATACAGTAGTCTCTCCTCTACACACACACTGTATCCTGTACTAATACTGACTATTCAATACAGTAGTCTCTCCTCTACACACACTGTATCCTGTACTAATACTGACTATTCAATACAGTAGTCTCTCCTCTATACACACTGTATCCTGTACTACTACTGACTATTCAATACAGTAGTCTCTCCTCTACACACACACTGTATCCTGTACTAATACTGACTATTCAATACAGTAGTCTCTCCTCTACACACACACACTGTATCCTGTACTAATACTGACTATTCAATACAGTAGCCTCTTCCTCTACACACACTGTATCCTGTACTAATACTGACTATTCAATACAGTAGTCTCTCCTCTATACACACTGTATCCTGTACTACTACTGACTATTCAATACAGTAGTCTCTCCTCTACACACACACTGTATCCTGTACTAATACTGACTATTCAATACAGTAGTCTCTCCTCTACACACACACACTGTATCCTGTACTAATACTGACTATTCAATACAGTAGCCTCTCCTCTACACACACTGTATCCTGTACTATACTGACTATTCAATACAGTAGTCTCTCCTCTACACACACTGTATCAGGTACTAATACTGACTATTCAATACAGTAGCCTCTCCTCTACACACACACTGAATCATGTACTAATACTGACTATTCAATACAGTAGTCTCTTCTCTACACACACTGTATCATGTACTAATACTGACTATTCAATACAGTAGTCTCTCCCTCTACACACACTGTATAATGTACTAATACTGACTATTCAATACAGTAGCCTCTCCTCTACACACACTGTATCCTGTACTAATACTGACTATTCAATACAGTAGTCTCTCCTCTACACACACACACACTGTATCATGTACTAATACTGGACTATTCAATACAGTAGTCTCTCCTCTACACACACACTGTATCCTGTACTAATACTGACTATTCAATACAGTAGTCTCTCCTCTACACACACTGTATCATGTACTAATACTGACTATTCAATACAGTAGCCTCTCCTCTACACACATTGTATCCTGTACTATACTAACTATTCAATACAGTAGTCTCTCCTCTACACACACTGTATCCTGTACCAGTACTGACTATTCAATACAGTAGTCTCTCCTTTACACACAACTGTATCATGTACTAATACTGACTATTCAATACAGTAGTCTCTCCTCTACACACGCACTGTATCCTGTACTAATACTGACTATTCAATACAGTAGTCTCTCCTCTACACACACTGTATCCTGTACTAATACTGACTATTCAATACAGTAGTCTCTCCTCTACACACACTGTATCCTGTACTAATACTGACTATTCAATACAGTAGTATCTCCTCTACACACACTGTATCCTGTACTAATACTGACTATTCAATAGAGTAGTCTCTCCTCTACACACACACTGTATCATGTACTAATACTGACTATTCAATACAGTAGTCTCTCCTCTACACACACTGTATCATGTACTAATACTGACTATTCAATACAGTAGCCTCTCCTCTACACACACTGTATCCTGTACTAATACTGACTATTCAATACAGTAGCCTCTCCTCTACACACACTGTATCATGTACTAATACTGACTATTCAAATCAGTAGCCTCTCCTCAACACACACTGTATCCTGTACTAATACTGACTATTCAATACAGTAGTCTCTCCTCTATACACACTGTATCCTGTACTAATACTGACTATTCAATACAGTAGCCTCTCCTCTACAGACACACTGTATCATGTACTAATACTGACTATTCAATACAGTAGTCTCTCCCTCTACACACACTGTATCATGTACTAATACTGACTATTCAATACAGTAGTCTCTCCTCTACACACACTGTATCCTGTACTAATACTGACTATTCAATACAGTAGCCTCTCCTCTACACACACTGTATCATGTACTAATACTGACTATTCAATACAGTAGCCTCTCCTCTACACACACTGTATCCTGTACTAATACTGACTATTCAATACAGTAGTCTCTCCTCTACACACACTGTATCCTGTACTAATACTGACTATTCAATACAGTAGCCTCTCCTCTACACACACTGTATCCTGTACTAATACTGACTATTCAATACAGTAGCCTCTCCTCTACACACACTGTATCCTGTACTAATACTGACTATTCAATACAGTAGCCTCTCCTCTACACACACTGTATCCTGTACTAATACTGACTATTCAATACAGTAGTCTCTCCTCTACACACACACTGTATCCTGTACTAATACTGACTATTCAATACAGTAGTCTCTCCTCTACACACACACTGTATCATGTACTAATACTGACTATTCAATACAGTAGTCTCTCCTCCTACACACACACTGTATCATGTACTAATACTGACTATTCAATACAGTAGTCTCTCCTCTACACACACTGTATCATGTACTAATACTGACTATTCAATACAGTAGTCTCTCCTCTACACACACACTGTATCCTGTACTAATACTGACTATTCAATACAGTAGTCTCTCCTCTACACACACACTGTATCATGTACTAATACTGACTATTCAATACAGTAGTCTCTCCTCTACACACCACACTGTATCATGTACTAATACTGACTATTCAATACAGTAGTCTCTCCTCTACACCACACTGTATCCTGTACTATACTGACTATTCAATACAGTAGTCTCTCCTCTACACACACTGTATCCTGTACTAATACTGACTATTCAATACAGTAGTCTCTCCTCTACACACACTGTATCCTGTACTAATACTGACTATTCAATACAGTGGTCTCTCCTCTACACACACTGTATCCTGTACTAATACTGGACTATTCAATACAGTGGTCTCTCCTCTACACACACTGTATCCTGTACTAATACTGACTATTCAATACAGTAGTCTCACCTCTACACACACACTGTATCCTGTACTAATACTGACTATTCAATACAGTAGTCTCTCCTCTACACACACTGTATCCTGTACTAATACTGACTATTCAATACAGTAGTCTCTCCTCTACACACACACTGTATCATGTACTAATACTGACTATTCAATACAGTAGCCTCTCCTCTACACACACTGTATCATGTACTAATACTGACTATTCAATACAGTAGTCTCTCCTCTACACACACTGTATCCTGTACTGACTATTCAATATAGTAGCCTCTCCTTTACACACACTGTATCATGTACTAATACTGACTATTCAATACAGTAGTCTCTCCTCTACACACACTGTATCATGTACTAATACTGACTATTCAATACAGTAGTCTCTCCTCTACACACACTGTATCATGTACTAATACTGACTATTCAATACAGTAGTCTCTCCTCTACACACACTGTATCCTGTACTAATACTGACTATTCAATACAGTAGTCTCTCCTCTACACACACTGTATCATGTACTAATACTGACTATTCAATACAGTAGCCTCTCCTCTACACACACTGTATCCTGTACGAATACTGACTATTCAATACAGTAGTCTCTCCTCTACACACACACTGTATCATGTACTAATACTGACTATTCAATACAGTAGCCTCTCCTCTACACACACTGTATCCTGTACTAATACTGACTATTCAATACAGTAGCCTCTCCTCTACACACACTGTATCATGTACTAATACTGACTATTCAATACAGTAGCCTCTCCTCTACACACACTGTATCATGTACTAATACTGACTATTCAATACAGTAGTCTCTCCTCTACACACACACTGTATCCTGTACTAATACTGACTATTCAATACAGTAGTCTCTCCTCTACACACACTGTATCCTGTACTAATACTGACTATTCAATACAGTAGTCTCTCCTCTACACACACACTGTATCCTGTACTAATACTGACTATTCAATACAGTAGTCTCTCCTCTACACACACTGTATCATGTACTAATACTGACTATTCAATACAGTAGCCTCTCCTCTACACACACACTGTATCCTGTACTAATACTGACTATTCAATACAGTAGTCTCTCCTCTACATACACACTGTATCCTGTACTAATACTGACTATTCAATACAGTAGTCTCTCCTCTACACACACTGTATCATGTACTAATACTGACTATTCAATACAGTAGTCTCTCCTCTACACACACTGTATCCTGTACTAATACTGACTATTCAATACAGTAGTCTCTTCCTC